>LOJH01055641.1:0-11832 GCA_001685095.1 Ellobius talpinus | reverse complement strand
GTTTCTTTATTAACCAATGAAGGTAACAGATAGATAGAAGACCCTCCTACATCACTGATGAATAAATAGAGTGTGCTGGCAAAGAAGGTCACTTTATGATTTCCTCTTTGAGGGTCACTGAAGCTAGATATACTAAAAGTTTATGGACCATAAAATGTGCATAAGAAGCAAATAGCCACTCAGTATTTGCTGGAAGAACTCTGGGGCCATTGCTAATTCATTCTGAGACATTCAATAGGACAATGCTCAGATTAAGTTATGATCTGGTGGTGGAAAGTGTTGGAAGTTTAAATTCTGACCTATTGGCCCTTTAAAAACAGTTAAGAGGGCTTTAATGATTAACACGTTGAGTTTTAAAAATAAAATCAGGTGGAAAAAAAGGTATCACCTTCTCTGTAACTTTATTCAAAGTATGCTCTTCTTCGGAGCTGAAATCATGTTATTGACCTTGGTGTTAGCCTTCTGTCACACGGCAAACCTTAAAACGCATTGTTAGTGTAGCTGAGTGGAGCCTCTAATTCGTTTGCATGTTTTTGTAGTGAATAAATTAAGATTGATGATGTTTGAGTTGTATCTGAGAGTCAGTCTTAACAGATTTAAGTAATGATCTCACTCAGTTTATGAGATATGGAAATAAATAAATGCCCACCGACACAGTTCAGGATATGAGGTATTTACTGAAAGGAAACCGATTCCTCTCTCCCATTTCTGCAGCCATCCTCTTGAAGTGCCCAGTGTTAAGAGTGGAGTATTCTTCCAACCGGTTATCTGTTAGACTATAAGCTTACAAAGCACAGACTCTCATTCTCTGTTCTTGGGTAAAACGATGCCATAATCATTTATTATTCTGAGACTTGTTTATGTCACGTCAGTGCACATTGCTAGCATCCCTTCCGGCAGCTGCCTGCCATTCTTGCCGTTTGCAGTACGTAGCTAAAACTCCTGGGGACAGACCCACCAAGCTCAGTCCCAGCTTTTCCCTGTGCGGGGCTGCTTTCCTTTCTCCCTTATTTTATTCTGTTTAATTTGTTACAATCCATGCTACATAAATACATTTAAAAAATTTTTTTATTCTCCCCAAAAACACAGCCAATAAGGACCAAATAGAATTTTAGAACAAAAACACAGACTTTGACAAGGTTTTCAAATAGCAGTTCAAGATGTCTTGCTGTTTAATATAAGTATGCTTCTTGTTATTTTGAGAGCTTGAAGTCTTTGGGACACTGTATTAACCACAGTGTAAAACCAGCCACTCAGATCCCCTTTCCGGTAGAGGTATACTGGCTAGTCTGCTGGCTGTTAGCAGCGGTTCTTCACATTTAGAGTAAATAATATTGAATTCAGTTGCACAGCCTCAGTCATCAGCCCCACTGTGTGTGCTGTGTGTCCGCGCACGAATGTACGCACACTCCTGCTTGATTGTGTGTAGTTGTGTGTGCATGTGATAGCTATAGTTGTGGTGCACTTTGCAGCATCTTTTCTATTTTTTCTCCACCCTAGTTTTGAAGTCCAGTCTCTCACTGACCATGGAGCTCACGGATTGGCTAAACTGGCTGGCCAGCCAACTCCAAGGAGTGTTCTGTGATTGCGCTCTGCTCCCCACTCTTATATTGGAATTATAGCCTCAAACTTCTTCTCCTCCTGGCTTTTATGTGGATGTTAGGGATCTGAACCCAGGTCCTTATATGTGCACGGCAAGCACTGTGTTCTCTGAGCCATTTCCCAGACCCAGTCATCACTTTCAACAGGCACATGTGGGTAGAGCTTGCATGTCAGGCAGCACCAAAATGAAGCATTTTCCACACGGCAGAAGTTCAGTTAGTCAGACAAGGCTAGTTTAGAATGAGAGATGATATAAACCGTTGTCATTTAAATCACATTAAATGACTTAAATCATTTAATCTCACCCATCTTTCATATCACTGTGGATGGGTTATTTCCCCCATCTGAATCTCAGAATTCTTCACCAATAAAATGAGTATAATATTAATCCTGCTTCTGTGGTTTCTTGTGCAAATTAAATATATTGTTGATTAAATGCTTGGTGCTTTTCTAAAATAAACGTCTAGGAGCTCGAAGCCATTGTTTCCCCAGGGTTAGATGGTCTCCTTTTCTCGAAGAGGGGAAACACTGTGTTTATGAGCATAAAGCTGGAAGATATTGCTGACCTGGTTTCCAGCTCGACAAACAGAAGGTACCATTTTAGGCTGCAGATAATCGGAGTTTGTTAGCCTGGTGTATTTTTATGTGTCTTCCTAACATGATCGAATTTGTTTTCCTTCTCTTCTTTCAGGAAGTAACCCTTCTGGCTTTGTTAGAAGCATGGTTTGTAATAATTGTACCCACCCCAGATGGCTCCCGAAATCCCTTTGAAATGCCATCTGTCAGGCGTGTGTCCAGCCAGCAGCCTGTCATTCTGTTACAAGAAAAGAGGAGGCGGGGCCCCTCCCTGTGGCCTTTTCCCCCCAGCATCCTCTCTGAATGGATCCTGGGAAGTTGGCCCAGACCCAGAGTGGGTTGCTCAGAGCATCCCTGGGAGTAGCCCTCTTGGTAGCCTATAGTGAGGACAGGTTTCGTCTGGGTAATAAGCCCTGTGCGCTCAAGGGGTGGAGACTCACCCGCCTTCCCATGTCCTCCCCGTGGCTCAAAAGCTGCTTGAAGCAGATTTGTTTTCTTGGGAAGACAGAGTCTCTAGTAGCTTTACTTTTCCTGTAAAATGTAATGTTTGAAGTTCCTGATTATTTCTAATCCTTTCAGGAAATGAAGACCCAGGGGTGAAGGTTGTCTTTAAAGTAAATCTGGCAAATTGGATGTGATTACATGTAAAAAAGAATCGGCAAATATGAACCAGAGCAGGCAAAGGGAAAAACAGCACTCTGTGGTCTAGGAAGCCTTTTAAGACTCAGGGCATCTTTTGTTTGGTTTATTTTCTCCTCGTCTTCTTCTGAATGGACTGGGTTGATGGACTGTGAGGTTGGAAACTGAGTATGAGTGTGCCGTGAGAAGAGACGTAGGGTGGATCCTCTCAGCGTGTCCAGAGATTCTATTTGTGCCCTGCACTGGGATTTCCCAGGGTGACATTGGCTATTGCGTCTCACCAGGATGACGTTGGCTATTGCGTCTCACTAGGATGAAGTTGGCTGTTGCGTCTTACCAGGGTGACGTTGGCTGTTGCATCTTAGCAGGATGAAGTTGGCTATTGCGTCTTACCAGGGTGACATTGGCTGTTGCGTCTCACCAGGATGACGTTGGCTGTTGCATCTTACAAGTTGCCGACTAAACAAGTTTTGCTCTTGGCGGCAGGACCTTACCCTCCTTTGCTTCTTTCTTCCAGACTCCTGCTCAGCTATCTTCCAGAATCTTCCTCCAATTCCTAGTGTAGACGGTGGAAGGTTTTATAGTCCAGCCAGTGCTTCTTGACTTCTTTCCCTCTACACTCTACTCAGATCTTCTTTTTCAGTATTTTGCCTTCAGATGCTCCTGACTTGCTGATAACTGATAACTAATTTCACAATCTCCACTTGACCTTCAGATTTACAAGGTCACTGTTCCTCCGAGTCTCTGCACCAAAGTGTCTAATCTCAGATTGAATGTGACCAAGGTAAACTTTCTGGCCCTCCCTCTTGCAACAGTTTCTTCTGTGATTCCATGATTTCAACTTTTATAAATGGCGTTGTCAATTTGTCAGTGTTACACTCTTTTTTTTAAAAAAAAGTCTACATTGTTCTCTCTTACATAGCATGTTGAGTTCACCAGCAAGTTACTTTATGTTTATATTTAAAATGCAGGCAGAGTAGTTCTAAGCTTCTTGCCAGGAGAGAGGATATTTAAAACAGAGACATTTGTGTTACTAGACTGTTGAAACAGTGGGCTTCCCAAAACTGACATGATGGACATGATCCCACATTGATGGGAACTGCTTAGCTACACGTACCTCTCACTCTCCATGTAAACCTAAACCTTACGGCAGCACCCTGAGGATGGATGGGGCTTATCAGACATCCTTACTCGGTCTCTTCCCAGTGGGCTACACTGGTCTGCCATCTTTCTCTGCTTTTCTTGACTACTTGTCTCTTCTGCTAGCATATGGAGAATGGCTAATCAAACTAGCTTGTTGGGCCTTCTCAGACCCGGTTTTGACCCTGAGAATTTCAACAGTAGTATGATGTGATGAGTTTATTTGCACATACACACCCCATTTCATTTCTATGTATATTGATGGTTTGCCTGCATATGTCTGGAGGCCAGAAGAGGGCGTCCGTCAGTCCCCTGGGATTGGAGTTAGAGCCAATTATGAACCATGACCATGTAGGTGCCTCCTTCCTCCACTTTCCAGCATGGCTCTAAGATACATTCTTTTTACCCAAAATTATACTCTATGCTTGTCTACTTACATGCATATTTTCTGTCTCACAGTAAAATGGTCAGTTTGCCTCATTTACCAATCCTTTCTCTGTGCTTTTATCATCACTTGGCATGCATTGGGACCTCAGGAAATGCTTATTAAATAATTGAGACAAACAATGGCATCATATATATGCATACATATTGTATAATTGCAATTTGCTCTAGTGGCATTGGAAATATAAGACTCTATAAACTCATTTAATTCTAACAACATAAAACAATCCCCACTAACCATTACTGACCACAGGTATTCTCTCTGCAGACTTGCTCAGCAAGCCTGTGGTGTAAGTACCATTGTTAACCCTGTCTTGCAGAGAGGACACCGTTAAGTAGTAGAAACTAAGGAACATGCCTGAGACTGTGAGTAGAGAACCAGACCATGAACTTGTCCTTCCCATCCAGCCTCTGCTCTCCTGTGCTATATGTTGATCTTGCTTTTCTCCAGTACTAACCGTGTGCTGGTGTCCGGTGATTGATTGTTTGACCTTTCTGGGGATGGAGTGTGCTAAGCAAACATTACCAATAATTCTTAACTTGTGGTAACTGGGAGAGAAGTTTAAAGACCCACACTATCCCTTTATCCACTCAGTACCAGAAGGGGAAACCAACCAGCAAAGAACATAGGAGTTGAGTTCTGGGTGACACCAATAGCCTCTTTTTGCCCAAAGCAATGTCATGGGTGTGAGAAACTACCATTCTGTGAAAAATTTTGATGCTATCTTATGAGACATTTGGATTTAAGATTTTTAAATTTGGAGAAATGGTTTCAGCCTGAGCAGGTTATGCAATAATTCTTTAGGGGTTTGACCTGAGGACGTCACAGCTACACAGAACATGCGTGTGGACGCTGCTTTATGCAGGGACAGGATCAGATGTGTGCTGCACTGAGGGCTTCAGAATTGCTGCTCGCATACAATACAGTTGCTTCTTTCATTGCTTTACAATTGTAAGGAGAGAGTTCTGGCAAGAAGACAAACCCTGATTATTACCCCGGCTAATGATAAATCACCAACCACCATGGATGATGCCTTGGGACCTCCACTTGGAATCTCATCCCCTAGCTCTAGGCTTGCGAGGGTTACATAGGATCAGAGAACTTATTGTATTGGTCTGGTTTTGTTTCTCATAACATAATCACAGGTTCCCAGGACATACTGTGTGATTGCATCTTACTGTTTTCTCCTTTGGTGTGGATGTGAACCATGTTCCCTTGTTGTTCTCCTCTTTGGTTGACACTGTGCTGAAGTGTGATAGATAGTTTTACAGGGAGAATGTCTTAAATGCTCTCTGTGGCCGGTGTCATTTCCTAAGAAAAATGGATACATTGATTAGCCGTTGAGAGTGTGAACAGATTCATCCAAGGGGAGTTTCCCTTTCATCCACAGTGTCCTTTATCTGTCCTCGGAGCTCATGAGTGTCCACTTTTTAGTGAGCATATATAATTACCTGGAGAGAAGCAGCATTTTAATCCCTGGGAGATGTCCAAGCAGAGATTGAGCAGTCACATTTCTACAGGGTTATGTCTATGCAACGGGTGTCATTTTCTGCAAAGGTTTATTACACTGGAATTTGCTAGATGCATTGTGAACAAGGACTTCAAGACCCAAGATAACAATACAAACCCTTTAGGCTCTGGACTTAGAGTAGATCTAACTTTGTAGTATTAATGGTAGTCCTAAAAGCTGATAATTATGAACATTGTCTGTGTGCCATTGTATTCAATTTTTCATTTGATTGCTACATTTAAAAATAAATGCTGGCAGTGTCTCTGCCTTACCTGTTTCCCCTTTCCCCTGTTGGAGGGAAGAAGGGAGGAATTGGGGATGCTGTTCCATTAGAACGTTGCTTTTCCTGGGCCCCTCTTTGAGTTCTAGGCAGAGCTTACTGAGCAGGTTTGTTTTGCTCAGGTTGGAACTCCCTGTTCTAATGGACTGATGGCATCCTGGACCTTTGTATTTTCTGCTGCAGGCACAACCCGGTCTCCCAGAGAAGGAGAAGTGCCTGGCGTGGATTACAGCTTTCTGAGTGTGAAAGAGTTCCTGGACCTCGAGCAGAGCGGAACCCTGTTGGAAGTCGGCACCTATGAAGGTGAGCTTCACTGCTGCCCTGTGGCATCCCTAGTGCCTTCAGTGGTCCAGGCAGAGTGTTTAGACTCTGGGGAGTCTAAAGAAGTAAGAAGAGACTAGTCTGCCTTAATGTGGTGCATGTTAATAATATGTGGAAAGGCTTGAGAGATGTCTTCGCAGATAGTTTTTCTCTTTTACCTTGTAAACTTAAGGACTGACATTTTATGTTTTGATATGGACACTTGTACTGCTTCCCTGAATCATAGGTCATCACAATGTGACCTTGTGTTGTTGTTTTTATCTTGAAGAAATGAAATTCTATGTGTACCACTAGTTGGTTTTACCTGGAAGTGTTCATAAAGAAACATCAATGAGTACCCCTTCCTCTGCCAGACTGCTGCCTGTCTGACTTGGATTCAGTGCAATGAGCAGTTGACTAATGATCAGAGCTCCTGATTAATCTTTGAAGTCCGAGGATTCACATGCATGCATGCACAAAACTGTGTGTGTTCGTGTTTCTTCCCGTTGTACACGGAGGACAGTGTGCATTGCATGCTTTTGGTGTCTTGTGCTTCTGTTTCTTGTTGTGTCTTAATAGATCCTTGTCATTCAGTAACAGACAACTTCCTGTTTCCCTTTCTCAAATCACTTCATATGAATGTACCATAACTTATACAGTTTCCCTCTCTGGGTAAACACTTTGGGTTATTTTTAACTTTTGAAGATTTATTTTTGATTATTTACAAATACTCATTATTTTTGCTCTTTCAGAACACTACTATATTTAATAACATGGTCATTAGCTGTAGCATTAAGTTTCCACAAATAAAATTTCTATGTCAAAATGAATTAGGGGAAAAGTTACATTTTCTTATCTGTTTAAGAGTTGTACTATAATTTATCTCGCTAATTCTCTCCATGTGAGTTTTCCATAGCTGATTTCTAAATATCTTCTTTTTAAATTGACATTCAGCTCTGATATTTCATATATATGTGAGGATCAGATAAGGACACTTGACATACACTTAGAATCCCAGGGCTGGGGACATGAAAACAGAAGGTCATGAGTTTGATACAAGGCTGGGCACTATAAATGATACTTATCATTTAACACTGATCATTTGTGTAAGGGATATTCAGAATTCTTTCTACTGGCTCTTTTGAAATATATAATTAATTAGTGACAGGCACAGTTACTCTATTATGCTATAGAAAATTGGAAATTCTTCATCTCAGCTAATTGCATCCGTGTTACTGCTGACCGTCTTCTCTGTCTCACACCCTCTTCCCAACCTCTGATGGCTGCTAGTCTCCTCATCTCTCCTGTTACAGAACTACTGTGTCTTGCACATGGATGTAAGAACATGAGATATTTGTCCTTCTGTGTCTGACACAGTCACCTAGCCAAATGTCCTCCATGCTCATCCATGTTGACACCAAGGATGGGTTTTTATTTTTATTTTTGAAGAGAGTCTCGTATAATCCAGACTTGCATGATACTCAGCAGGTAGCTGAAGATGACCTTGAACTTGGTATCCTAATGCCAATACCTCTGCAGTGCTGAGCTACAACTTTCACCCCCACTTCTGTTTTATGAGGTGCTGCAGAATGAATCTAGGGCTTCTGGCATATTGGGCAAGCACTTTACCTCCTGAGCTGCATCCTTAGCCCCAGTTTTCATGACTTTTGTGGGCAAATAATAATCCATTGTGTATATAAATTGTGTTTTCTTTATTTGCCTGATGATGGACACTCAAGTTGTTGCCATGCCATGACCATTGTGAACAATGATAAACATGGGGGTAGTGATGTGTTTTATGCTCTGACTTCCGTTTTCTCTTGTATATACATTTTCCTTTAATTGTTCAAGAATCCCTTTCCTCTGCAGGTTTGCTGTGTGCTACTTTTGGTCCTTTTAGTAATAGCCACTAGCCTGAAGTGGGACAATACCTTGTTATGGTGTTGATTTGTTTTGGTGATGACTGATACTGAGATAGTTTTAGGTACTTGTTGACCATTCATATGTCTTTAAAATGTTACATTTTTCTGAAACAATATTGTTGCTTGATTATTCTTTGGAGTATTATTTGAAACAGAAAAGCTTAATATGATACAATTAACTAGCTTAAATTCCTAATTTATTCATAATTGTATTATGGATCTCTACAAGCTCTTAAAATGTGTATTGGATAATCATAGAGAAATTTTAAACATTAAGATTAAAAAACAAAAGGTAAATGGAAAGCTCATTATTGATCTGCCTCCACCCCAGACTGCCTGAAGACTGTATCCATTGCTTAGCCCACTTTCCAGGTAGGGACTCTAGACTGGGGCTGCCAAATCCATTCATGCCCATGGTGCACTCTGCAGAAAGGGACCCTACACTTTCATGACCTACTCCACCTGCTCCTGAAATCTGCCTGAATAGTCCATGTCCTATCTCTAGACTCCACTACACCTCTACTTAAACCCCCTTCCCTGCCTGAGAATCATGTGTCTTGTATAGGCCCTCAGATCCTATTCTTCAGATAGGGGACCCTGTGCACACACTGTCAATTCCACCCATTTCTGCTGCCTAACAGGTAGTCCTAAGCAGACTCCTGAGGATTGGCTTTAAGAATCTTCTTCTCTTCCTTCTCTTCTTTCTTTTTCTCCACCCTCCCTTTTTTTTGTGAGACAGAGTCTAACTATATAGCTCTGGCTATCCTGAAACTCACTCTATAGACTAGGCCCCTGAGTCTGGGTTTAAAAGTGTGTGCCACTACACCCAGTCATATATTTTTTCAAATCTATGACATTGCTACTTTTGATTGTATCACTATTAGAAGCCAAACTAATTACTAATTAAAATATGACAATGCAGTATCTTATGGAATTTGGTTTTTTTTGTAGTTTTGGAGGGTTTTTTTTTATTAAAAATAGACGTTTTTCATATGATATATTCTGATCATGGTTCCCCTCCCCCAGTCTCTTCCGAGATTCCCCTCTAATTCTACAGAAGCCCTCTCCTATTCTTAGATACTACTCCTAGCCCAAGCTGAACTGGGGTTGCTTCTAATATCCCATCAGGCTTCAACAATGAATTGCCCCAAGACTAACTCCTAAACTCTCCTGAAATTAATCTGAAGTCTACATCTCTACGGATTGCTATAGTACTAAACAGATCTTAAACACCCATTGAACAAAGGAAAGGCAAGGTATCCACACCAAGAGACCTTACCAAGGACCTAATCCCAGATGCTTAGGTCCCATCACCAAAACACAAGTAACATGGATGACCAATACAATAGGTCACTACCAAAAATCAACCCTCCTAGAGTAATGTTCCTAAGAAAAGCTACTTAGATAATGTACAAGATAATGATTTTAAGATAACAATAATAAAATAATTAAGAAACTCAAAGAGGATCTGAATAAATGCTGGAATGAAGATAGTGAAACACAGTTGAATGAAATAATAAAAGCAATTCAAACTGTGTAAATGGAACTTAGTAAGAGAGAAGCTCGGAAGAAAAAAAAACAAAATGAAATAAAATGCAATTTTTCAGGGATTGAAACAAAAAATTCAGAGGAAAGTCTCACCAGTAGACTGGATCAAGGAAAAGTGAGAACGTCAGGTCTTGAGACAATCCAGAAGAGTTGGATCACTTAGTCAAAGAATATATTAAATAAAAAAAACAGCAAAAAGTCACAGACACAACATACAAGAGACTCTAGGACACCATGAAAAGACAAAGTACCCAGTAATAGCAGGATAGCAGATATAAAAGGAAAAGAGACTCGGGTGAAAGACAGAAAATATTGTCAACAAAATCAAAGAAGAAAACTTCCCTAATCTAGGGAAGGAGATGCCCATCACAACCCAGAGGCATACAGAGCAACAAATAAACACAACCAGGAAGAAACTTTTCACATAAAAGTGAAAATAGTCAATGTACAAAGCAAAGGAAGGATATAGAAGAAGAGGATGATGATGAGGGGGAGCTATTTCAGTGGAGACCGGAAAACCTGAAGCAGTTACACAAGCCATAAAACACATCAAATTCTAGGCCAGACTACCATACTCAGCAAGATTATCACTTGTATCAAAGGAAGAAGGAAACTTTTTCATAATTAAACAGATTTTAGGAATTTAGGACCACTAAGCCAGCAGCTCTACAGAGATGTGGAGAGAAGGTTAAACATGCCCAAGAAGGTATAAGAAATAGAACACGTAATTGAAAGATATCTAATGGAATACCACAGAGTAACAGGAATTAGTACATATTGCTCAATAATTCTTTTCTATGGGGGGGTTGAGATAGGGTTTCTCAGTAACTTTGGAGCCTGTCCTGAAACTAGCTCTTATAGAGCAGGCTGGCTTCAAACTCACAAAGATTCGCCGGCATCTGCCTCTTGAGTGCTGGGATTAAAGGCGTGCGCCACCACCGCCTGGCATGCTCAATAATTCTTAATGGTCTCAACTCCTAGCAAATACACACAGACTAACAGATTAGAAAATGGGGTACATTTTTGGTTGCTTCCAGGAAACACATGCCACCCTCAATAATAAACAACACCTTAGGGTGAAGTAAAAGGAAAAGATATGAAACTAGAATCAAATAGAGTAGTTAATCTAATATCTGGAAAAACAGGCTTCAAACCAAACTACTCTGAAGAGATAAGGAGGAATACTTCATACTCATCAAAATATTAATCTACTAATAGAGTATCACAGTCTAACCATATATGCACCAAATACAGGAACAGACAATTTTATCAAAGACTCACTATTAGATCTAAAGCTACAGATTGATCCCAACATGGTGATAGTGGGTGGTTTCAATTCCACACTTAGCAGGAGACAAGCCACTGAGGGGGGAGTCTATATTCAGAAACTCTGGAGTTAAAGTATATCATGAATCAAATCAACCTACCCGATTACCCATAGAGCATTCCTCCCAAACACTAAAGAATACACTCTCTTCTCAGCGGCCCATGAAGCTTTCTCCAAAATAGACCACGTATTATCACAAGGCAAGTCTTGACAGATATAGAACAAGTAAATCACACACTGTGTTCTGTGACCGTAAGAGAATAAAGCTGAGTATCAACAGCAGTAGAAACTACAGAAAGTACACCTGACTTATGGAAACTGAACAACACACTACTGAATGACAGTTGGGTCAAGTAAGTGATCAAGAAGGAAATGAATGAAGATGAAAACCCAACATTCCAAAGTCTGTGTGATGTAGTGAAAAGCTAATAGGAAAGCTTATAGTACCATGTACCTGTGTCAAAAAATCTGAAAAACCTCAAACTAATAACTATGTTGCCCTGGAAGACCTTGGAAAATTCTAAACAAAACAAACCCAAGAGC
>LOJH01055640.1:0-11833 GCA_001685095.1 Ellobius talpinus | reverse complement strand
TTGCAGGCACTTTCCGCAGCCTCATCTGCGACTGTTTTCATTTTGTTTTAACCCAGAAGAGGCATCTCACCAGCACGGTGTTGGATAACTGCGCTTTTCTGACCGCTTGTTTTCTTTTCTGGGTGGTTATATATATTTTTTCCTTTTCCTCCCCTTCCCTTTGCTTCCTTTCCCCCTTTATTTCTCTTCGAGTCTTTCCTTTCTCTTTTTTCCTTCTTTCCTTTTCTCCTTTCTTACTTAATTTTCTTCTCTCTCCCTTTCTTCCTTCCTTTCCCTTACGTCCCACATTTCTTTCCTTTCTCCCCGACTTTCTTTTCTTTTTTCTACCTTCTTTCATTTCTTTTCTTCTTGTTCTTCTTCTTCTTACACCCTTGCGTTCCCAGTCTTTTTTCCCCCTTCTTTCTCAGCTTAGCTCTTTCTTTCCTCACCTCGCAGTCTCTCCTGCTCTCTCTTCCCATTTCTCTCCCTGGAGTCTTCCCTTACTTCTGCTATCTGGTTCTCCACTCGCCCTCTCTCTACTCCCTAGCCTTCAGTTTTCCTCACTCCGCCTGCAGAACAACTTTAATTCTCCTGTTCCTTAAAAGCCTTCCTTGGCCCCTGTCACCTTGGCCTCCTCCAGTCCCTCTCTCACTCTTCAGAGTCTACACTGAGTGGCTTGGAGGCCATGCCCTTGGAGGCCAACTTGAGGAACTTTCCTGAGCACAACCAGAGTCCTGTCCAGGGGCTCTTGGTCCCAAGTGAGAAATGGTACCCTATCGTTTTCATTCCTGGCCACCCGCAGGGCTTCTGGGAATGGAACACTTGGTAACCCTAAGCCCCATTAGATTTAAAGGGTGCAGAAGGAGAAGGAAGGGTAATTCCATCATTCTAGTTTTGGGGTGAGGGGGACTTGGGACAACTGTCCCTGTACAATTTCCATCCCCGCTGAGCATAGGGTTGGGAGTGGTTGGTAGTGAGAGTGAATTGGGTAACTAGGCTGGAAGCGAAAGTGTGTGTGTGTGTTGCTCGGTTTTGTCGGACTGTTTGGGTTGTCAGTGCGGTGCCCCCGGGCACCCCAATCTCTAGTCCCTGGCGGAGCTGCTCAGTTAGCAGCTCTGGCTCTTTGGGTTTTATGAATGTGTGAGGATGAATTTCTCAGAAGGGCAAAACTTTGTCAAGACAGGTCTTTTATTTAAAAACAAAACCAAACAACATCAACAAACACACACAACAACAACCACAACAACAAAACATCCCGGTTCCTTTCCCATAGCGATCGATCATTTCTCATAGCCGCGAGCCCCAATATGGGACCCTTTTCCACTTGCTTGTGTTTGCGTAGAAAATTAGCGTGCTGAGGCCGGGCACCGGCAGCTAGCCGAGGCTGAGGAGGTTTCCTGGAGGGTGGCTGCTGCAGCAAGTAGCCTAGCGTGCCTGCATTCGTTTCCACCTGCCCACTCACTCGTGAGATTTGGAGGCGCAGTTGGAGCCCGTTCCCACGCCTTATCCTTCGAAGTTGTAAACTGCGCACTTTCTGTCTAACCTCCTTTCACCTCACCCACGGCCACGTTTCCTCTGCACGCAGCGCGCTTCAAGTGGAGTAAAGATTGTGGCGTTTCATCTCGCGCCCAAAACCCAAACAAAACTTTCACACCTCTGGATTCTGAGGACCCACTGTCTCTGAACCGGGAGCCCAGGAACATGACTGGCATGCGAGCGGTTCTTCAGCCGCGCTTGGGCTCCTGATGGGTCATGAAAGGCGCCCTGGGGATGTTTTGGGAGCAGAGGAGGTGGGTGTTGGGGGGTTTTGCTCGCGTGTCCTGGGTGACAATGGGAGTATGGGACACGGTTTGACTTAGCGATCTAACTCTGCGTCTTTGGTCGCAGCGGGGTGGGTCTGGCCCGGGCTCACTTTGAGAAGCAGCCGCCTTCTAATCTGCGGAAATCCAACTTCTTCCACTTCGTCCTGGCCCTCTACGACAGACAGGGCCAGCCCGTGGAAATTGAGAGGACTGCCTTTGTGGGGTTCGTGGAGAAGGAAAAAGTAAGTGGGCGCAGCGCTGTCCCCAGTAGTCCCAGGCTCAGGGAGCAGGCCCAGACGCCTTAAGAGCCGCCTCCAGGCGTGCAAAGCTATCCTCACACGCCCGTGAGCGCCCCCGCCCCCGTCACTTCCCGTCCTGGACGAATTCAGGCTCCTGGGACACAAGGTCCAGCTCCAGAAAGTTAATATGGAGCCTTCAGAACTGGGGAGAGCCCAGGCAAAACGAACCCGACTTCAGTCTATCTATCCTTGGGAACCTGGGATGTGCTAGGTCTGAACTAACAGACCTTGCCTTGCTTGCCTCAGATGGCCCAGGCTGCAGTCCCAAGGTTCGAGGTAGAGTCTCTCACCCATGTGCAGTACACCTCACGGAATTTTCTGGAATGAGAGTAAGAGAGAGAGCGAGAGCAGTTTGAAATGAGGGTGGAGAAGGTATTAATTGTTGCCACAATTACTGTTGCTATCTGGGCTGGCTGATTTCACAGGCTAGTGTGTGTGTGTGTGTGTGTGGGGGGGGTCCCATTTGGGAAAAGTTGCCTCGAAGTTAGCGCACTCGCTCACGGAGACTTCTTGTCCTCATCTCTTGTGTCTTTGGGCCCTGCTGCAAACCAGGAAGCCAACAGCGAAAAGACCAATAATGGGATCCACTACCGGCTCCAGCTCCTCTACAGCAATGGTGAGGCTCCTGTCGGGTCGGTGCCAGCACCCTGGGGCTCCGGGTCAGGGCAGGGGGCTCACGGAGCTCCAGGTGGACGAAAGCCCCCCAGCGAAGCTCAGTCGTCAGCCACCCTCCAGGTGAACAGGCCTCTCCGAAATTTCATCCTAGGAAGTTTCTCACCTGAGGAGGCGGAGGGCGGCTTGGTCAGCCTCGGGCTGACTGGAGGCCACTTACCCCTAACTTGACCACTCGGTTGGCTTCTTTCTCCCCCTTCTTGAAGCCTGTTTTGCACAGCCCAAATTTCAGGTCACAGGGCTCCGCGGTTCTGGGGAGCTTGGAATGGTGGTGGTCCTGAGGGATCCAGGGGACTGCAGAGGGGAGCTAGCCTGGGGAGGGTGAGTGGCCAGGCTGGGGGATTCCCACTTCATTTCTAGCTCCAGTACTTGGAGGAGTCTGGCTTGCAGGAGGAGGGGGCATTTGAACTAGGCCTTAGATCCTTTCTAGATTCTGGGGTGGGGGGCATCCTGGCTCTCCCTTTTCAGGACAGCAGGAGTTCCCCTTGGCCTTGGCCCCCTTTGTGCGCAGGTTTTGTTTGTTGCTCTTGTTATTTATATTATGGAGTTCTTTTTTCCTTCAGGGCTTATCCCCTCTCTTAATTTTCCTTCCTTCCTCCACCCCCAGGAATAAGGACTGAACAGGATTTCTACGTGCGCCTCATCGACTCCATGACAAAGCAAGTAAGTTTCTTAGAATTCCACATTGTGGGGACGATTCTCAGATCACAGAATTTGCTGCGGTTCAAAAGCTGGTTGTGCCACCACTGAGAGATGACTGGGATCCAGACTCTCAAAGACATGGAGGGGGGGGATGGGCTGGCAAAGTGGTGGCAGCGCAGGTTTCCAGGACCATTCCTGGCCTGGGGAATCGCTAGAGGAGGCTCATTTCCCTCCCTGGGAAGCCAGGCCTGGTGATTAAGACCTGGGATGCTGAGTGAAGGAGTCAGGACTGGACTTCCTCTGGGAGCCCTAGGGGGTGCAGAAGGAACCCTAGAGAAACCCCATCCCCAGGGTTCAGAACTTCTGAAACACAAACTAGCCAGGCTTTATCCAAGGCCCAGGCCTGAGGAACTTAGAGGGAGTGTTTAGGGGAGCAATGCTGGCTTCTGCGGGAGTGTGGAGCAGGGCGAAGTTTTGCAAATGACTATAGATTTTTATTTTATTTTTTAAAGGCGGTGATATTGGAAAGTAGTGTTGGAAGTGCGAGCCTACAATTGTTTGAGGGTATTTTGCAAAAACCCTCCTGCTTTGGCCTCCAAGTTTGGCTGGGAGCCAGGCAACAAAAGCTAACTAGCTTTCCATCTTAAAGGCACAGGGACGACATTTTCTTAAGCTTGCCAACACTTGGTGTCAAGCAGTATACATTAAGGTTGAGTTATGTTTTAAAAGATACAGTTATGAGCCAAGGTAGAAGTGAGGCTTGACATTTTAATGAGGCAGGTTTTTTTTTAACTTCCCTCTTCTTAATTTTAAGAAAAAGTATAGTTTCAGAATGAAGTAGTTGGTTAGTTAGTTGAAGTAACAGAAAAAAGAAGAGAGCTTTATTGAGAGAAAGACAGAATTCCTAATAAAAAGAAAAGTCATCTATTGCACAGAAAATAGCACTTTAGTACCAGGGTTAAAAGGTGTTTACTTGATAGTCATTTTAAAATATTCCCTTTAAAATAAGGAGGGGTGCACTTCCTTCACTGGTTTGGAAAGTTTGGAATTAGGGCGTGCTTGCATAATTAAAATAGCTTGAGATCTGCCTGGCTATGATGTGCAAAGCGTACATTAATAAGCTGTTGGGAAGTTTGAAATCTTAACAGAAAGCATTTAATGACCGCTCATGTTGATTACCATGTTTAGATTTATTGTGACCCAAGTAAAAACATATGGAACTATGGGTATGAAGTATATATTTTAAAGTAATAAGTATCTGAAAAAAATTGATGCCATTTTATTTCCCTTAAGTATTTTCCTCTCTGGAAGACTATGTTCATTTCTTAGTTGACAGCTCAGAGTAAATTTCCACTTATTGTTTTAATCATAGTTATTTTCTTGAATGCATAAATGGCTATATAGGATAATTGTCTTTCCATTGGACTCTGAATTTTTATTTTTCCCCCTGTTGAAAAGAAACACACACACACTTGATTTTAATTTTAACTTTTAATTTGATATCAAAACAAAAATATATTATGTGGAATTCTGTTTTTCAAAAATTGTTTTTGATCCGATGGGAATCCTTTCTTGTCCTTCTCATCAGAGAGGAGTGGAAAGAGGGGGGCCAGGGTGAAAAGAATGAACTCTGCCCCATACTCCACTTGTATTTATTAGGACTTAATTTTTAAGATAAAGGTATTCATACAAACAACAGGATAAGGCTGATGTGTTCATGGAATACTGACCACTGAAACTGCAGGCCACACTATGACCAGGACTGTTCCAAGGAGCATAGAATTAGGTCACATTAGAGAAGACTGTTTCTATCCATTTCAAACCTCCCCATAACTTCAATTCTGATCTCTCTAAACATACAGTGCTACCAAGAATTCATTTCAACGACATATTCTCTCATATGAGAACAGTGGGAGGATTTTTAAAAATATAAGCAATACACCAAATATTTTACTAACAAGGCCACGGAGCTGTAAAAAATCTACAGCTGGAGGTATCTTTGCCATTTGATAGCATCATAAATACTATGGGGAGTGAAAGTGGGAAATGATTCATTGAAAAAAATAACAGATATAAGAAAGTCATTTGCTATATATTACTAAAGGCTTAAATTATAAATACATGTAGTTATATATCTAGTCAGCAGCAACCTGGGGAAAAAGGTTTAATAATTATCTAAGTTGGTACAAAAGTATTAAGACATAAGCCATTTTAAGATGAGCCTGTTTGCTTTCATAATAATTGAGTAACCGCCCTTTCTATAACTTTCACTTTGAAAGGCAATCCGAGCCCATTATCCAGTTATCCAGTTGCTTGTTCTTCGATTACATGCAGCAAGAGTTTTGGAAGTTACCCTCTTACGCACTCAGTTAACATCACATACTCAAAAAAAAATAGCAGATGGGAACACCAGAGGCCTTTCTTTCTCAGCTGCAGAATCGTGTTCATGTTCAGCTTCAGGAGTAAAACAGTGGACCTTCCTGTAGTTCAAAAATACACTGTGATAATTAAATGCTTAGTCTGATTTAAAAATTTGCTAAAAGTGTCCATGCTACATAAACACACCATGGCCTCTTTAGCAAAAAGTACGGATTGGCAGAGGCTGAGTGACTGAGTGGTAGCATTGCCCCTCTGTGATACCTTTCTGACACATTCCAGATTTTGATGTTTTTGAGTGTGGGGCAGAATACAGTCGGCAATGCGATGAGCTCTCAGAACTCTAGCCCTGGTGGAGGGAACACCTGGCCACTGCCGAAGCCTTCTCTCCCTTGTTCGGTGACCCTACCCTTTTTCGTATTAGAGGTGTGCCTTTGTGCGCGTGAGGTCATATCCTTGACTGGCAGGCTGGGCTTGACATTCAGATGGCATCTTCAGCCAGCAGCATGCAGAAGTTGCTGTGCATGCTTCAGTTGCAGAGGTTGTTCCTCATTCTGAGTAGAGATAGCAGCACTGAGGTGAGCCAGAAATGGTCTCCATCAACCAAGATGTATGAACATGACACAGTGTTTCACACCTTCCTGAAGTGTCTCATTAGACTGTTTGGAGGAATGATTCCTAATTCTGCACTCTACCAGGAATGATGGAGCCTTATTAGGAATGATTGTGTAAGGCTCTGGGATCCCATCTCCTTATGCCTCCATTGTAAAACATAGGTAAAAAAACTTGAAAACAAGAACAACAGCAACAGCAAAACAAACCAAACCTGTTCAATTAGAAAAGAAATGTCTTGCTTTTGGGAAGGGTTGTTCAAAACCAAGTTTAGCTGGCCTAAAAATAGATTGTTTTTGTGTCGTGGCTGTTTTTGGTATTCTATTAGTGAGCATGCAAAAGCCCTCAGGATCCAGAAGTTTATGGCTGATGCATCCAGAAACAGTGTCAACTGTAGAAATTCTCATGTACCCAGTTGGGGAGGCCCGAGGTTTAACCTGCTTCAATTCAGATTTCCATGTGTCATTTGAGATACGATTGTGTGCCAGGGTTCCTTCAGTGAGGTATTTATCTTTAAGTAGTTAATAAACACAAAACTAAGCTCATTTCTTCTACCATGTTGCTCAAAGAGTGAGTTTTTCAAGTGATACTTAAATAAAGGGGAGCCAATCTCAAACAAAAGTGATTTTATTTACTTATTTTTGAGGAAGGCCAACAGAAGTCACATGATCTTTGCATGGACTGATTTAAAGGTGGGATATGTGGGGAGGGTACTCCAGACACTGTTGGTGCAAAGAAAGTTCAGACACAGTAAATGGAAAGCTTCTCCGATTTCCTTCCGAGCTAGATTTCTTTATATATTTGTTTGGATGTTCCCAGCACTTACAGTTGTTGATTCCACTTTATTTTCCTCCCATTGATTGTTTCATGTTCTACCATGGCTACATAGATTTGATTAACCACTATTTCAGTTCATTGGTAGAGAAACACTTTTTTTGGCGGGGAGGGGCATATCTATAAGTTCCCAAGGAATTTAGCAGGCCAGCAAGGAGGCCCTTTCATAGATCCAGGGGAACAAACAAGAGAGGACAGAGCAGGTTTATGTCAGGGGCCATATTTCAACAGCTTTCTGTCTCCTTTGGTAACATGTCAAAAACGCAGGTGATTTAAATTTCCTTGCACATAGAGGAATGAAGAAGTTTGGAATTTTTATGCATGATCAGGACCTGTGTTTGGGAAAATGTAAACTCATCACAGTGGAAAATGTGTTGTTTGGAGTCTGGGGGTGAAAACAAAGCTGATGGTTTTGGAGAGATTGCCGGAGCCAGATGGCCTAGTACTTCCCCAGTCTGGCGGCCCAACTGCTCCCTCCTGGATAATATACAGCCATTTGTTCGGGGATATTTACGCTAGAGCTGTTTCCATGTGAATGTTTGAACAGCATTAAAAACGAACATATTAGTCAGGATGCATTTATCGAACTAATATGGCTGTACAGACAGCCTGTTTTCTGTGTGTGGGTCTTACCGGGGATGAGGACTGTTTGGATGTGACATGCGTGAATTGTTGACATAGGTTTTGGAGCAGGGAAGATTTGGTTTTAGAGAGGAATTAAAATATATATGCTTTTAGAATCAAGCTAGTGGGAAGAATGGTTGCACCCAACTCAAAGTTCTGCTGTGAAAATTAAGTGGATCCATATCTGCAAAGGGCTTAGTACAGTGATTGACATATATTAAGTATATAATAAATTAGCTGTTCTTATGATTTTATTATTATTGCTTGACTGAGTTGACAAAGTCAATTGTGTCTACTAATGTAGTAAATGCAGTAACTATCTGAGTAGAATATCATTTATTATGTCTAGGAAAAAGTCATATGGAATTATTTGAAATATTTACTTTTTTAAGACAAGGCATTTGAATAATATAAGGGCTTTTAGTTCTTTGAGACAGAAGGGATGCATCAGAAAGTCCCTGCACTGGAGACGTGCTTGCCTTTTAGTCTGGGCTGTGATGTAACCGAACAGCATAGTGAATATGATATCATGCCTAACTCACTTCTGCAAACGGGCCTGCTTAGCTGCTGAGCTGGAATTACATCTTCGCAATTTGCTCGCCAGTAGTCAAGCTGCTACTTGAGGCAAAACCAGATTTTATTTTACTCTACTATTAATGTTAGATTTCTGTTTGATACAATTGTTTATGAAATGTCAGATTTGTGGTGTTTTCTTTGGCACAGCTTAATCTTTAACTATGGTTCTTCTACCTACTAGAAGTGGGACTGTATTGGCTAGTATTTTTTTTTAAATGAAAGACTGCTGGTGGGAAAATGTAATAATTGTTGTGCAGTGTGTTGATACTGAAGGCATCATGATTGCTTTTTGATTAGCTCAGTTCTAGGTAGTTTGCTATTACTGATAGCTTATGTTTAGAAGGTATGTCTCTTTAGTTTGAAGAAAGCAGTTTTATATTTATGACCCTTTCTCTAAGGAGACAAATAGACTTTGCTTTTTGTTTTGTATTCAGAAATAGAAGTATCATTTTCAAGGTTATTATTTTGATTTATGTGGAAAATTCAAGTTTTTGTTACCTTTCCTCCCTCCCCCTCTTGCTCCCTCCTTTTTGCAAACCAAGAAAAATTCCTAATGAGAAAAATACGCATTCGCCCTGATCCCTTGATTCTGATAGGGGACACAAAGAGTTAAAACTATTAGCAAAGTAAACAAAGAAAACCAAGCTCAATTCTCTGAACTTCTCTAGGCTTCCTATTGAAGTATGATCCCCGGGTATTCTCACTGTGTTGTTTTCCCTTCTGCTGTGTGGTCTTTATCCGTAGTAAGTTTCAGTGAACTTTTAAGCCTCAGTAATATTTTGAAAAAGCCAGGGATGAACTATACTCCAAAGACGCCTTTTTAAAGACAGGCAGAGTAGGCAAGCATGGGACAGAGACGGACTGATTTCCAGAGACGTCACACATTGACTTATAATTAAGCATTCAAAATGAGTGGTGTTTTCTTTTCAGACAGCCAAAGTTCCACTGCTGTTGTTTTGGGAGGGTGTGGAGAGGCTTTAACAATGCCTACATTTTTCTTCTTCTTTAGTTAATTATAAAAAAAAAATACGGTTCAAAAGACAATCTGAAAATGAGGAGAGGATTAGCAAGAGCTTGCGTTTGTTCCTGCCTGCTTGTTATTTTCTGGTAGAGGTTGACACTTAGAGAGGAGAGACTACTGTTTCAGTAGAAAATCAGGTCTCCCAATACGACAGGTTTATCTCATAGGAGCGCCAGGTTTTGAAAGTCGAGGAGAAGTTATTGCTATTTACTGTTTTATGTTGCTTCCTGTCCAAGCATCCCTACTGCCTTGAGGGATTTGTTTGCCCTTGGCAGGATTAACGTAAACATTATTTTCCACTTGATACTATGTCTTTTCTTTCTATGGTTGTAAACCTCAACTTGATTCCCCCTCAACGATTTATTTAAATAATGCATTTCCATGATTTCTCTTGCTCTCCCGCCCATCTTAGTGGCCTCCCATCCTCACTTCTGATAAACACATTGATTTATTTAAGCCAGTGTTGCCTTTGTCCCCCTCTCAGTACACCACCTTCCCCCCAATGAGCAGATGCAGGATTCACTATGGAGTATGACAATGAGCCTTCTTCTCAGTGTTCCATTGTCTGGGTCCTAAACCAGCTGTCTGTTAAAATGGTTTCACTTAAAATAGTCAATGCTGTTTATATGCCCCTGGGATCTCCCAGCTGATCCAACCTCAGCCAGCTTGCCTCAAACTCCACAGAGGCATACATTTAAATTCGGAAGAGAGGCTGAAACCCCCAGCCCCCCTTTTCCCAAATTGGTCTTAGAAGATGCCTACTCTTGGGGGGAGGGGCTGTTATCATCTAGATGTGCTCAAGTGTGAACCAGTCTTGCTGTGTGTGCTAAATGTACACAGTGAAGATGCTTTTAGTCGAGGAACAAGCTGGAGGGAGAACTTGAAGGCAATGAATAAAAAAAGGAAGACTGAAGTCTGTCTTTATGTTACTGTGACATTGGAGCTCTCCAAATAAATCTATCATATCTTCCTATACCAGGTCCCATCCAAATGCTCATTTCTGAAACCCTTATTTTCTGTGTGTTGAATGTGTATATGCATGCATGGGTGTTTTAAAAAGTCTTTTCAGTGATTAAAAAATACTCTATAGGTTTTTCCCCCTTAATATACAGTGTTAGGGGAGTTCTGCCTTTGAATTGCACAGGAAAACTTGCTCCCTTAATGCAACAGAGTAGTTAACTCTAGAGATAGGAATTTTGTCCTTCCTAGCCCATGGTAGACTTCCACTCTCTTTTATTGTAGGATTTCCCAGAAGCAGTAGTTCTTTTTCTGCCCCTGTGCATTGAGAACTCTTCTTATTCTCTCCAGACCCAGGGAGAGGGAAGACAGAAACTGCAAATTCCAGATCTCCCCAGAGTTCTTAATTATTTCTGAGCAAATCCAAACTCTTGGTTTCGTTTTTCTATGCTTGATTTGGAGAAAGAGTCTCTGTTCTGAATCCACTGGCAGAAGTGGAGTGGTAGCTTGGTGTTTGGTAAAGAGATGAGTTACAGAGGGAGGGGGCCTATAGCAAGCCATGCTCAGTAGCCAGGAAAATAAACATGGGACTTCTGGGAGTCCCTGTCCTCCATCGCCTGGGGAGTCCTCAGTGGATTTGCCTTGCAGCTTGCTATTAACCAGATATGTTATTATGGCCCCACTCATTTCAACTAGTTGCCTTAGTAACAACAGTGTTTATCTCATCTAGAAAGATCCGAAACGATTCTTATATAATGTATATGCCTGCCACCACCCTCTCCTCTAAAAAAATAACACAATTTCTTCTCCCTTCCTCTACCCCTCTCGCTCCAGTATGGAAAACATTACTAGTACCTGCGCACTGACTTACTGGATTACTTGTTTATCAAGGCAAACACTGAAGTTGAGGCAGAGCTTATGGAGTGTCTTAGGAGAACATACAAATAGTTTAGTGATAATAGGATTTAGTAGAAATTCACAACTAGAATTTTTTAGCACCATGCTTAAGATCTGATCAGTAATTTACTGTGTTTTTCTCCTTTTTTTGATTTAAAAATAAACAGTGATTGCAGAAAATAAAGCAGACACATATAAGTTTTTTAAAAAAATTTACATGTATTTATTATTTAGTTTGTGTGCTTAAGTGCACACACCCTCATGTATGTGTGGGGGCTGATGAGCGCCACAGTGTGTGTGTGTGTAGAGGCCAAGGGACAACTCTCAGTTCTTTCCTTCTGCCCTGTGAATCCCCGGGATGTAACTCAGGCTGCCAGGCTTGTTGGCGAACACCTTACCTGGTGAACAGTCTCACTGGCCTCAATTTTTTGGTTTTCAGAATATTTTGATTAATGACTTTCTTTCTTTCTCTCTCCTTTTTTTCCTTCCTTTCTTTCTTTTTCCTTCCTTCCTTCCTTCCTTCCTTCCTTCCTTCCTTCCTT
>LOJH01055639.1:0-20341 GCA_001685095.1 Ellobius talpinus | reverse complement strand
ACTGTCTGTAACTCCAGTTTCTGGGGATCTGATACCTTCACACCAATCCACATACAATAAAATTAAATAAATTAAAAAAAGATAATACACATGTAACCATAACCACTTTCCTGTTTGCATTTTACAGGTGATAAAAACTGATGTTGAGAAAAACAATAATTTCAAAGTGTCTAAAATAAGAAAGCAGGTTCAAGCAGGTTCAGTTTGGTCATAAATCGTGTCTTATTTCTATTTACGACCTTGCATTCTGAGCTTGATGCAAAAGGTAATTACCAGCTCATGTAATCATCCATGGAATTGCTACTAGGTGTCTCACAGACAGACTTCGGATCAATCCATTTAGGAACTGACATCGGAGGTGACTGCTTTGAAACTGATAAGGTAAGCTGCTCAACAGTGGGACACTTCTGCTAAAAGAAAAATTTAAATTCCATCACTTAAGAGTTTTCAAATTAGACAATGATATAACAGCTTAACAAATAAAACCTTTATAATTGTAAAAATATGAAAACCAAAACATGATAAAACAGGTGGGTATATGTGTATGTTCATGTACATATATGCAGGAGTTTATGCACATGTACACATGTACAGATAGAGCTCACTGGTCAACTTAGAGTGTTCTTCAGATATCACACACTTTGTGTTTTGAGACAAAGCCTCGATCTAGGACCCAAGGCCTAGCCTAATCTATGAGCCTCAGGTCCTAGGACCCACCTGTCTCCATCTCCCTACAAGCACATGCCACTGCTCCACGTGTTTTACATTGACACTCATGATCAAACTCAGGGCCCCACACTTGTGCATTAAGTACTGACTAAGCTACGCCCCGCCCAACTTCTAGTTAAATTTTATTACAATTCTTTTATTCCAAACTCTTAATCCTAATATACTCTACTCAAACTGGTTATATGTCAGAAAGGGACACATTATTTAACAAAACAAGACCCAGCATCTTCATTGTATCAGAACTATTAAGTGTTAAAATTTTATAAAATGTTCTTTTACCTACGGAGATGAACTTCAATTTGGGGACAGTTTTAGTTTTTAGAAAGTATTTGCACTAGATTGCACTGATTATAATTTTAGACCTTGACACCTCATTATAGAAGAATCACAATGGATAAATCTATTCTACTTTTTGTAATGGAGTCCTTTTAACTTTAAAAAATGGCTAAAAGACCTCTTCTTGGAATATTTTCTCCTTTAAGACCTCCTCATGAATAAACAGGAGTGCGGACATATACACTGGGATTGGTGATGAGTATGTGAGGAAGAAACTGCTTATGTAATTTACTGAGCAATGGAATGTTAAAGACAGTGAGTGATACAGTGGGCTGCGTGCACTTGGTGTTTTGGAAGTAAGGTAGTGAGCACGCAAGTATATGTGGCTACCATGAAGGAATGATCATTAGAGAGAAGTTACAAATTTGAAGGCCAACTATCAGACAGATGATGTATGGGATGGGTGTAGAAGCCAGAAGAAATTAGGAAGTTGCTGGCTTTTGTATGATCCAGAGCCCAGTATTAGTTTTGTTGTGGACCAGTCTTCTTAATCTGCGTGCCACGATCCCTTTGACAAACCTCTATTTTCAAAAATATTTACATTGCAACTCATAACAGTAGCAAAATTACAGTTATGAAGTGGCAATGAAATACTTTATGGTCGGGGGTCACCACAGCATGAGGAACTGTATTAAAGGGTCACAGCATTAGGAAGGGTGAGAACCACTGTTCTAGACAGTCTCAGTATGTAGCCCTGGCTAGACTGGAGCTCACAGAGATCTCCGGGAAGATCCAATGGCTCTAGCTTTCATGAAAACCTGCATTTAAGGGGCTGGACAGATGGCTCAGAGTATAAGAGCACTGGCTGCTCTTCTAGAGGTCCTGAGTTCAATTCCCAGCAACCACNCCTCTTCTGGTGTGCAGGCATACATGGAGGCAGAATGTTGTATACATAATAAATGAATAAATCTTAAAAAAAAACCCTGCATTTACAGGCACATACCCACACATACAAAAACCTAACAAAACTACAAGTCTATTAGTAAACGGACAAAACCAGAACTTATCCTGACATGTACTTTTACTGAACCTATAGGTGTACAGTATTCTGAAAAAAATAACATCTTGTAAATAAGTGATTCCACTAAATATGGCATAAACACTTTAAGATGCAATACCCAACATTGCCACCAAGCTTCAGACAGGTATTACTAAAGACAGTATGTCCTTTAAGGGAACACATTACCTCTTTCTGAGTCTTAGGGGTAACATCCAGAATGTGCCACTGGTTCTGGCTCACACTCTCAGACTTTCTTGTGGACTGCCATGGTTTGTGCTTTCTTTCTGCAATCTCTGGTTCTTGACGTACTTTAGTTTCTGAAATTTTATTGTTATTAAAAATCAGCATTTGATGATAAAAATAATTAATGCCAGGCATGGTGGCATCTGCCTGGTCGTTTCAGCTACTCAGGAGGCTGCGGTAGGAAAGATCACTTGAACCAGGGTGTTTGATGTAGGCCCATATTTCTACACAGTGTGACAGCCAAGTTCTCGAGCCATAGTTGGTATTCAAAGCAATCACACCCTCGTTGCTACCTAACAAAGGTTCAGGGTGTACTGCTCCTTCTCTTTTGTTATTATGTAGATCGCCTGAGAAGAGGGGTAAATTCCAAGCTAGTGACCAAGTTCGACCAGTCCTGCTACCCCTGGAAAGAGAATGTTAATGAACTTCCACCTTAGCTGACCTTGGGGAATAAAAGGTGTTTGAAAAATAAATGCAGGTGATCCTCAGGAATGAATGAAGCCTGAGACTTCCTTCCGATATTGCTGTGTGAACTGTGTCTCAATTATTTCCCGCTCCTCCATGCCGGTCCAGAGAGGGAAAAGTAGTTTATGTTGGAGCATCAGACCCTGACAGTTTGAAACCACCTTGGGCAGTACAGCAAGACACCATCTCAAAAGAAAACAAAATAAACCCCAAATACATAAGTGCAAGCAATAAGAAGGTGATATAAACTATGCTTCATTTTCATTCTGGAAAAACAAACAAACAAACAAACAAAAAACAAGAAGAAAGGGGGAAAGAGAGGAAAGAAAGGGTCAGGTTTACAAAAACTGCAAGGCAGTAACTTCCCTAAATAGTTTTGAAAGTTTAATTGGAAACCATACCAGATTTAAGTTGTTTCTGCTTTTTAATAAATAAATTAAATTTTTTAAGTGTGGATGTTAAAGTCTTACTAATAAAGAGAAACTAACAAACTACTGTTCTTAGACCTCCATCTTAATACAGATTTTATTTTACTAGCTTCTAATTGACTGTCTTAAAGGCCTAAAAACAAAAATGCCAATAACACAGTCACAATTCAATGAATAACAAAATTCTAAACTCTAAGCAAAATATTAACAATTAATGAATGACCTAATAAATTATATCAAAATATAATTCATTCCTAAATGCTGCTTGCTAAACACCTCCCCCCAAAAAAATCAGTGTACCTTGCTATAATCAAAAAGAAATATGACTAACTCAACAAAAGGTCCTTTAATAAAATCAATGTTGAATCACACTCATACACAAAAATATTAATAATCTACATCTAAAATAGAGCTTACAGAATTAGATAATAAACAACAATAAAAATCTATAACAGCTATAATTTCAAGAGTTAAAATACTAAAAATGTCCCCTTACAATAGAGAGACAAAAAATTTATCTCTCCTAGCAATAACAACTCTGGACCTCTTAGATGCTGCAAAATAACAAAGAAAATGAAAAGGATCAGAAAAAAAAGTTACTTATTTTCAAAGATGATTGTGTACCTACAAAACCCCACAAACTGAGCACTGATACATGCCTGTAATTTCAGCCCTTAGTAGGTAGAGGCAGGAGAATTATGAGTTTGAAGCTACACAGCCTAGCATGAGACTTTGTCTCAGAAAAGAACAAATAAAACAAACAAGTATAAATACAAGACTCCTAAAGAATACATAGGGAAATTATTAGACTTGTTCAGTGAATGTAGAAATGTCAATATATCTATGTTAAAAAAACAATTTTGTATACCAACAATAAAGTTGAACACAAAAACTTTGCAAAGCAAAAGATATCAGCTATCCTAGGGGTTAGGGATAGGTTCACCATAGCATATACAAGAGCTCTAGAGAACACAGCTCTCTTAGTGTAGTAAGTAAACAAAAACAAGCCAGTCTAGTGGGTTGAAAAGCTGATGAAGGAAGAGGACAATAGATCTCTAATATCTTTACAGGTTCAACTGCTTCTCATTCAAACTTCCATTTTTCAAAGGATGGGTACCAATGCATAACTCCTAGTATTTTCATGGAAATTCAAAATGCTAATAAGAACTGAAACAATCCTAAATAAAACAACAAAAACATACACACTAGCATTAACAGACATCAAGACTCACTATAATAAAGACAAAGTAACTATGAAACAAAGACAAAAATCCCAAACCACACACCAACATACAATCACCTAAGTTTCCAGACAGAGAAGAGAGGGTATTCAAAATGGCTCTGGGTCAAACCGACATTTGTATGAGAAAAATCAAGAACAAATCTTTATACTTTATCTTACACATATGCATTCATGTCCATATTAAATTCAAGCAAAATTGAATCAAATATGAAAGATAAAATGATTACTTAAAATCTGTAAATATGTTTAGGATACTGCATAGACCTTGCTTAAAATAAAAGAAAGTATAAGAACAAAGACTGGTAAGGAAGAATGCACAGAAATTCAGAATTCCATTTCATCAAACTAGCCACCAAATCAGGCCTATTTGATAAAGATGATTTTTCCCAATGGTATCAAAAGACAAGAAAATATGAAATATAGTTTCCAACAAAGAGCATGGCTAGAAATCTGTTCCCAATCAACTCAAGGCAAAGAATAAGAAGACTGCTCTAAGGATGAAACACTGCTTGGGACAGAGGCTCTCCTGGGTGCCATGAGCTGTTGAGGGCCATGACTCCAATATGGCAGAAGGCAACTGGTAATTCAGATGTCGCCCGCCAGACGAATTATTCTCTGATGGAGAGAACCCCAGCTGCTTCTGTCTATAAAATCACATGTGCAAAAATAGCTGTGGAATCTCCCCTTTACCGTGCATTTTCATGTAATTTGTACATGTAACCTCATGACTTCATCTCAATCTTATGGGCATGTATATCTGTGAATAGTCAGGAAGATGACTTCTCATTAAGCTATATAATTTTGATGAACAGAAATATACTAGGATATGCTTCATAACTAGATCTATTGTTCCACCAGGACTGTAAGACACTTAGAAGCCTGTTTTGTTTCATTACCCAGACTAACATGAGAAAACAACAGTTTCTCCCCAGTCTAAAACAAGCTATATATATTTAGTTGATCTAATACCTCAGAACAATTTCAAACTAGACTGTCTCTGTAAACAGAATGTAAGTTAAACACTTTACAGATATGCACAAGGACAGAATTACAGGTGTCTACAGGTTATTGGCACAAAGCAACCTAAAATACTATGCCAATTTCTCTCACCAAGCCTGGCTGATAAAGGACCCACTCCCTACAGAAATTCCTCAGCAGCTTGTCTTACTGGGCACTATGCCCCTGGCCTCAGGTCACAGCCTCTGCACCAGGAACCTTGAAGCTGAGTGTTGCCATGGTTACTAACTTCCCACAGATGCAGCTTTTGTAGCCTTTTATATTGAAAGAAATTTGCTGAAAGAACGTGTGTATATATAAGCTGTGTGAACAAAGGCACTAGGGAAGAATCAGAATGAGAAAACTGGAACTGAAGAAGGAGAACTGGAAAGAATAAAACGATTGACCCTCAGATTATGGATGTGAGTCTTTTCCTTCAGATAGACAGGAAATTTTTCTAAATCCCCACTGCTCTGAAGGCATTCTTTTCTGCAATCCTGGGTGCAGCCCAAGGAGCTGGTCTCACAGGCTACAGTACCTGGGACATTGGACTTCCAGTATTAAAAACCATGAAAGCACCAGGTAAATATCAGGGCAAGTCCCACTTGTCTTCAAAGTCCCTCCTCAAATCTATGACAAGTGGAGAGGAAAACACTGCAACCTCTGACTGGACCCTGGGCTTCCCATGAACATTAAAATATTATCCTCAGCTCTTACCACAGCTTCAGAAAAGCATTAGAACACACTCAAAGTCACCTGGTAAGCCTGATCCTCCCCTGAGAGCAGCTGCTTACTTTGGAGTGTAAGCATGCCACTCAAGTTACCTAGTCTTACTGCCCACTCTATCCATCTGTCTTCAATTCAGCCTCACTGTACAGCCCTGTTTAGGTTCTATTTGTTTGCCTAACCTATTCTTCCTCTATCTGAGCTCTATTACTGTGAGCTGCCACTTATATGCTAATGGGGTTTCAAATTTCATCTCTTTCATATATTCTTCCATATTTTCCCTAATTGAAATTAGGTTCCTAAAATTCTCTTTCTCCTAAATTCTCATAGCATTTTACTTGAATCTCTCCTAAAATCTGGACATTTTATTCACATTATGCATCACCTATTCTACATATACCCCATAATTGATTTGAAATTTTGGGACCCCATTCCTAAAATTATTGGATCCCTAGAACATTTATTATAGTATCTAAATAGTGGAAAATCAAAGTATGATTTAAAATGAAAATGAGATTGGGCTGTGATATAGAAGTTGCTTTTATGTCCTTTGATAAAAATAGCAGCCAAATCAACTAAAAGAAATAACTAAGTTATTTTATTTCTATTATATTGTCCCTCCTCTCTTCATTTTATGCACCCTCTAGACAAATAGCTTCCTCCCCTATAGGATTCAATACTATTCATGCACTCTGTAAAAAAAAATAAAATGGAAAATAAAGGAAGACAGAATTTTGTACCACAAATAGGTCGTTAATCTGTTTCCTCAAGCTATGTGTACTCGTGTGTATGACACGTGCACACTTGGGTATGTGTGAACACATGCAAATCTGAGAACAACTTCAGGTACCGGTTCTTGCCTTCCATCTTGCTAGATACAGGGTCTCTTCTTGTTCCATGCTGTATACACTAGAATAGATGGCCTCTGAGTTGCTGGGGATTCTCCTGTTCCTGCCTTCCATCTTACCATAGGACTACTGGAGTTACAGACCTATACTACCAAATTCAGCTTTATGTGGGTTCTGGAGACCTGAATTCAGTCCTCATGCATACACGGCAAACACTTTACCCACAGAGCCATCTCCCCAATATATGTGTTTTATTCTTTGATACTTTCAAACATATATAGAATGAATCATTTTCATGCTATGGTTACCTTCTCTTATCTTTCTCTCTCCCCAACTGAAAGCCTTTTTATTCCCAACAAGTCCCTCTCTGACTTTCATGTCCCTCTTTTGTAACAGCCCACTGAGTTTAATCAAGATTGCTTACATGAGAACTTACCTTCCAATTTTGTTAGAAGACTTGATTCAGTTTTACTCTTCAAGATTACTAAATCAGAAATAAGCTCAGAACTTTTTTCATTGGACACCAGAGAGTCTTTGAAATGGACATTTTGAATGGGCTACACAAAAAGCATAGAAACATTTCAAATAAGATAACAATATTATAAATAACAGTACTTCTAATTTGTCCAACTGTTAAATATAATAAAGCTATCTATGTAAAATGACTATAAAACTTTATCTCATATTTGAGTAGGCTCACAAACTCAGAAAATATTAATTTTCTCAATTACTGATTAAACATCAGAACAGACATAACCATTAACTTGGTGAATTTGCTTTTTCAGTGGACATATTAATATTACTTATTACACTATATTTCACCCAACAAAAAAAGGGTTAGAAGGTTTATATCCACCATAGAATAAGTCTGATGACAAGAGAAAACATAATTATCTTGTTTACATTACTATACTTTTTATTTAGTTTGTGTTTACATGTTGTGCAGTGCTGGGAAATGAGCCCAGGGCCCCACATATGGAAGCGAAGTGCTCTACCACTCAACCAAAACCCCTGCTCTGATTTTACTGTATCACTAAGGAACAGCACTAATAAAAATTAGCACTTGCATAACCTCAAGGCAGTAGTTATTATAAATTCAGAGAGTAACCTTTTTATATAATTAAGTACCATTCCTTAAAAATAGAGAAAATTAATATTTCAAAGCATAAGACCATTAAAGCTTGTAATGTTGAAAATTTATACCACAATGCCAGGGATTTAAGTCAAGTATGCTAAGAATATTACAACCCCTAGAAATCACTGTGTCACCTCTGTACCAACATGGGCTCTGGTTTTAAAGATGCTTTGAGTCATAAGATAAAACAGTAATAAACAAAACCTGGTGAATAGCTCCATGTCGATTCCTAGACCCAGGCCAACTAATCCACTTAAACATATGCCTAATTATTGTACCTCATGGTTCTTCTAAAAGATGGGTGACACTTGCTCTAACAACTTAATGTTTGAGAGACAGTCCAAGACTTGTGTGTCACCTCCCAGGGTGGTCTCAAACCGCCTGTGGCTTCACCAATACACTGGAGATAGATGAACACTAGATACTTTCCCTAAAGAAAGCTTTATAACTTTTAGACCTCGAACCTTTACTTCACAGTCACTTAAAACTGAAATACCTTTAAAGTTCTCAATTCACAGGAATCATTTCCACTTGGTTTGGATCCAGGAATAATTGAATCTCGGGAATCTGATCCGGATATCTTTCTATTACCCACGAAAAAAATAGATTTTAACAGTTAACTTGAAATGGCTTCATCATTTGAAAATTGGTTTTAAATACACATATTTGATACTATACACTTTGAATTGGAAGCATCTGTTTAAGAGGCATCTTTCAGAGTGACATAATTCTAAAACAAAGGTGACTGCTTAAAAATTAGGTGCTGGGCAATGACAAAATTGATGAAGAGATAGGTGATTGCCAATGTCTTCATTACCTAATAAGTCACAGCTGGAGTTCAGATAAGAATGTGGGAAAGGAAAAGTACGTAGGTGAGGCTTTTCAGACTGCACACAGATCAAGAATAAGAACAGTGAGCTGCCATGTGGACCTCTATAATCTAGCATACAGTCTTCTGTAAAAAGTATCAAAACCTGGCTGAATAAAGCTTGAGGGATGGGGAGAGTTAAAAAAAAATCCATTTTCAGAGTGGGAGAAAATCTCCTGCATGCTTCAACTAGGTATTTAAAATGGAGACGCAAGATAAACTAACAGGGATATGCACCTTAAATGCAGGTACCCTTTTAACTATCAACATTTACTCAAAGTCTAAATATAACAAGGCCTCAATTATTGAAGGTACCAACTAAAATAGTTGTTTCTCAATTTTACTAGCACCTACCACACATCCAGCATATTCCCATTTCCTATATGGGAGCAAACACTAAAGCTGAGAGTAGGGGAGTATACCAGGAATGAACGACGTTTCATTCCTGAAGATGGAGTCTTACGATGTTGCCCAGGGTAACCACCCGACCTCTTGATTTAAAAGATTCCTCTGGCTCAGCCACCCTGCTAGCTGGGGTTACAGGTCTCCACCACTGTACTCAGCAGTCAATTAACTTATCCTATTTTTTGATTCCGAGCATGACTAGGGCCCTAGGCTCAAGCAATCCCTAGAACTACAAAGAAAAATAAACTAACCATAATCTACTGCTCAGTAAAAAAAAAAAAAGATATTCTGACATCAGTCTTTAAATATAAACATAATTTAAGAATCCAAACTCAAACATACCTTTTTGAAAAATTTGGCACAGCTGAACCATCTGTCTTCACATGATAATCTGGGCTATTCAGAAGGTTAACTGGGACTCTTCCAAAGGGACATGACTAGAAAAGATTTGAAAGATTAAGAAACCAATGGATCCACACAAAGAATTCACTAACCATTGCCTTCCTCAAAGTAGACCAAAAATGGTTTACCAGTTTAGCTTTGTTAGTTTGTTTTAAGGGATTTCGATGACTTATTTCTGCATCTTGTGGAGGTATGTTCTCTCTGAATAGAAAGAAAATAGCTGTGATTTTTCAGAGACTATTATGAATATGTATCTTCATTTTACTGCTAAACATTGTTACTACACTTGCATGAAATATATATATGTATATATAAATAATATACATTCATATGTATATATGGATATATAAAAGATAACCATGTAAAGAGCTGAATTCATCATCTTACCCATATAAAATCCTGGCTATAGCAGGCTGTCCTCTGGAATCACAACTGATGTTCCTATTCTGTAGATTTCCAAGGGAACTGGAGAATGATTCTTGGGCAGTTAGTACTGTAGATGCTGTAAAAATTTCATAATTATGATTAAATTTACAAAAAAGTAATCTTATAAACAGGAATATTTTAAAAGACAACTTATAATAGGTAAGAGCCTCATGCAAGGTATAGAAACACAACAATGCCATCAATACATTCTTTTACATGGCTTTATCCCCAGGGTAAAAGTATATCCTTTACTTCTAAATAAGTGCAACTTTCTTACTTGGACCAAGTCATTTTAAAGGAGTTACCAACACAAGTTTATGCAGGAAGGATCTTTGTTTGTGGATATCTTACCTCTTATACACCTACAACCTAACTTTAGGTTTTAAGAACTATATCTAAATGACTTTTTTTTCTTTTTTGTCATCTTTAAAGTATCCCAAATCCTAATTTTACTCCAGCAAATCATAGTACACACCGACAGTCACCTGATAAACTCTTCTTGTCCTCCTCTGAAAGTAGCTGCTTTTTCTGGAGGTGTAAGTTGCGTATGGCAATCTCCAGCATCTGCAGCGGCACTGCTCCGCTTTCTACAGCTTTATGAAGAAGCTGTTCGCTTTTTTTAAGATTGCCTAAGAGAGGAAAAAATAACTGATTTGATGCAGCACTTTTCGCCCTCCATCTCCAGCTTCTTCTTTATTCATTAGTGCTGGGAGGGGAGCAGACTTACTTACATTACTGCACAGGCAAACAAATATGCAATTTCTCACTTCTCATACATTTACTCAATTCCTCCATACCAATTCCTGTCCATCACTGAAACACCATTTACAAGTTTAATAAATTAACACAAAAAACCAAATCCAACTACAGCAATTAGAAACATCTCAACCATTCTATGTAGTACAGCAGTACTAGTAACAATCGTTTGTTATAACAAACTATTCGTTGTAACATTTAGTCATCAAGACTAAAAATTTGATAAAGCCTCTTCTTTACATAAAAAGAAGGGTAAAGGGCTAACATCCGCTGTTAGACTAATCTACACACAACTGCCAAAATACAAAATAACCAAGAAAGATTACATACAACTATAGAGGTTAACAAATTTTCTTTCAAATGCAAATTTATCCCCAATATTTGATATTCACTGTGTACATCATGTATCACACAGGATGTTATCAACAATAACGGAACCCAAGGGCTATAGTGCTATGAATGTGGCCCTTAGGGTATAGAGAATATAAAGTAGGGAAAACACTTCAAGATATCACTATTGGAAAAGACTTTCTGAAAGGAGTCCCAGTTCTTGGAGAAATGAGGCCAAACTGGCAAATGAGACCTCATGATATTAAAAAGTTTCCATACAACAAAGGAGATAGTTAATCAAAGTAAAGAAACCACCTGTAACATGGGACTCTTTGCCAGCTACGCATCTAATAGAGGTCTAATATCTAGAATACAAAAAGAACTTAAAAAAAAACTAAGCAATAAGAAAACAACTCAAACAATAAATAAGCTAATGAAAAGGAAAGACAGGGGCTGGAGAGATGGCTCAGAGGTTAAGAGCATTGCCTGCTCTTCCANGCCTGCAGGCATACAAACAGACAGAATATTGTATACATAATAAATAAATATTTAGAAAAAAAAAGAAAAGGAAAGACAGTCATAAAGGAAGAAATACGAGTGGCCAATAAATACATGAATGTGTTCAACTTCACTAGTCACCAAACAAATGCAAATCAAAACTGCATCAAGAATCCATCTTATTCCAGTTCTGACTGGAGTATGTGAGTCATTAAGAATACAAACAATAAATATAGGTGCAGAGGTAGACAAAAGAAAATTCTTATACACCACTGATGGGAATATAAATTAGCCCAATCTTTGTGGACATCAGTACCAAGGTTTCTCAGAACACTAGAAACAGACCTAACACGTGGCCCAACTATTTCCTGGGTATTTACTTACTCAAAGGACATATAACATAAAACAGAGAGACTTCACAGCGGTGTTTGCTGCAGCAGTATAGGCAAGGCTGGAGACGTGGTTCCGCGTTTAACCAGGGTTTGGTTCACAGCACTCACATGGTAGCCCACAACCATCTAGAACTCCAGTTTCCAGGGACTCTATGCCTTCCTTAGACTACTATGGGTTGCAGGTATATACATGGCTCAAGAACATACAAGCAGGCAAAACACTTATACACATAAAACAGAAAACTAGTCACAACAGTTAAGCCATGAAATCAAGATGGGTATCTAACAGAGAAATGGATGGCAAAAATGTGGTATATATACACAATGAAATTATTTTCAGCCAAAGGAAGAATGAAATTATGACCTTTGCAGGAAAATGGATGCAACTAGAGACAATCATATTAAGCAAACCAAGCTAATCTTAGCTAATATTTTTTTTCTTTTATGGTCCTAGATTTTTATACAGTAACACAAAATCATTATATATATATATATATATGGAAATAAAAGTAAAACTGACTGCGGCAACAAAGGTTAAAGAGGGAGAGAGGGAGAGAAAGGGGCAAGTGGGGAGAACTGGGGTAGGGAAGATGCACTCAGAATATAACATATGCCCTACAAAAACCTATAACGATTAAATCCTTATGTTTATTGAGAAATGTGAAAAAATTGCATGTAACTGAGTACTTTAGTAAACCTAAAGACTTAGAGAAGCACCAATAATTTAAGACCTTATTAACTCAAGTCAAAAAGTCATTAGAGCCTCTGGTAAAAATGCTGGGATGCCCTTCCCCTCTAAAGGCAGATAGCAATCTGGGCACAGGTCCCGGGAAGCTGCATAGCTCCAGCAGCCCATCTATCCACCCCGCTCAAAGCAATCACAATTTTGACCTGGCAGCTACAGTTCAGGGATTTAGTTTTGTGTTTATAGACAGCTCAGTTTATTCATTCTCTGTTACAGTTACCATTGAAAGGCCACTGGGTCTTAAAGGCCTGACCGTACCTACCATAAAAAGCAAGGAGATATTAGTTTCTCTAGGAGGAAAATGTGTTTTCTAAATATACAGTACACTACAGATTTGATTATTAGAACTTGGGAAACCCCTCGGTAAACTGAGGATTCCCAAACCATGTCTGAATCTCAATGTTTTTTCCCACCTCAAACCTGGGGAACAGTTTGCCTTGAACAAACCTTACTTTAGTAACATCAGGTATAGCCAAAGATCCCCAGAATATGAGGTGAAAAATACTATGGAATAGCTAGGTTAAAAATGTCTCAGGGATGCCCCTACCCACCACCAGCTGCAGCAGTCGGGAGAGCAGGCCTTGCACCTCATGTGAACAGCACAATAGCATTAACTCTATTGGCAGAGGCATGGGTGAGCTAGTCCCGAAGTTGTGAGTAAGGAGGAGCTGTCCCTATTACCCATTAGACATGTGGTGGCATGGGTGGGAGAGATGCCCTCCCCTCTTCTGTCCACCAATGCCTGAGGCAGGTGGGAGAGCTGACCTTGAGGTCATGAGAGGGAATGCTAGCTCTGCCCCTCATCTGCTGCAGCACTCAGGAGAGTGGCCCCGATACCAAGTCTGGGCAACACAACAGAGCTGGCCATGAGGACAGGAAAGCAGAACAAGTCCCACCCATTGCTCACTGCTGCAAGGAACAATGCAGGAGAGTTCACCCTGGTGGTGAGAGACAAGGGAGAGCTGACCAACACTGCAACTACCCAGGCCTAGAACCAGGGTTATGGGTTGGTCCACCCCAATATCCACCCGATCTGTGATCTGCTGGAGCAAGTGAACAGACAGATCCTGTAGACCCAAAGCTGGAGGATCTCCACGATACAGGGTAACAGCAGGATAACCAACAGGGGTTCCAGTGAGGGCCCAGCATCACTGCTGTAGCAGAAATAAGAGGCCTCAAACTAAAGACTCTTTGCAATGAACACTTGCAAGTGAAGATACACGGATAAAAGGGTTCACTGCGTGACTCACTGTGTCACACCGCAGCTTCCATGATGAGATTCCCCCCCTTTTCTTTCTTCTTTCACTTAAATTTTATTGGGGGGGGTGCTGCAAGGGCAGAGGGTGGATACTCAGGGATGGGAAATGAATAGGATCAAGACACATGATGTGAAAGACAAAGAATAAATAAAAAGAAAGTTAAACAAAGATTATAATTTTCAATAAGCTTATAAAATGTCTCAGAAAAGATGCCTTGGCCTTATAACAAAAGGCAGACTATGAAGAATCACATAAGCAAGAAGAAATGTTCTTGCAGTGGGGTATTAGGGAGATCCACCAGGTCAATGTCACAGCATTATTTTAACACACCCTCCAGGGCTATGACACACAGACTAGACAAGTTTATCCAAGTTCCAGTATGTGTATTCTACAATACTCAGTGAGAAAGCTTTCCTTCAGATGTTTGTGTTTATTTCCACAGACCTTCCCTTGTGAGCAGAGAGCAGAGTGCACACTCTACTTACGCCACAAAGCACTCCCGTTTCATGTTCTCATCTGCTCAACTGCAGTATTTCCACTTTTTCACTTCAAATATATGATTCAACATTAATGTACAGTAGGACGAGCTTTCACTTAAAGTGTACATGTGACACTTTCAGATTACCTTGAGATAGTTCAAACTGTGCAAAAGACACATGCACAAAAGCAAACTTCTTGCAGTTTTCTCTGGCCATTTGAAAGTAGTCATGGGCATCGTCAGGTTCTTGAATACTACAACAAAACATACCCAAATTTAAAAAATCAAAAGGACATAGTTACCTACACTTGATAACTTCTCTTTTCAAAGACATGGATTATTGTTTATGCAAAAATAAAAAAAAACCTAGGTGACATTTGTGCACTGTTTTAGGAACTTTCTAAACTATGCAACTTTGAAAAATCTATATCCACAGGAAAACACTTATATTAAAACAAAAGTATTGGGTTAAAAAACATAAATTACAAGTTTTTACCTTCTCTCTTTGTAATGTAGTACATATATAGTTGGTTAAGTGTAGTTTCAAAGCTGAAACTTACGCTTTTAATTCAGCAAGTCTGACTTGGATTCGAGCAAAGCTCTCGTTCTGGCCATATTTATCTGGAGGAAGGGCTTCAATTGCTTGACTATAGCGACCAATCAACTTATTTAAAAAAGCATCATTTAGGGGGACACTGCTCTTCTCTAGTTTTAGCAAGAAATTCAACCAATTCTCTGGGGTGTTCGCCACCATCATAATTTGGTTAACCGTTTCTGTATTATATGAATAAAGAGGAAAAAAAAATCACAACAGAGAAACAGATAAACAGCAAACAAATTACATTGTCCTTCAAATTATAGTTAAGCATTTACAATACTGTCAATGTACATAAGCACCTTGTAGTATTACTATTTTAATTCATGATTTTATTTATTTTTAAAATAATTTATTTTGGGTGTATGGGTGTTTTGCTTACATGTATGTCTGTGCACCATGTGCATGCAGGTGCTCCTGGAAGCCAGAGGTCTTGAGATATCTTTTTAGGATTGTCTAAACTATGTAATTATAAACTTAAAAACAGAGACAGTTGTGAACTTCAGTATGGGTGCTGGGAATTGAACTTGGGTCCTCTGCCAGTACTCTAATCACTGAGCCATCTCTCCAGGTCATATCTCACTATTTTCAACTGTAAGAATTCACACTGGAAAATTCTCTATCAATCATCTAATTCACGTTTCAGAAGTATGAGCCTCTGGCTGGGCACAACCTTTCCTGGGTAACAGTAATAATAATATCCAACATTAGTTCCATGTACCTTAAACTTACTTAAACTACAACCAGAGAAGCAAAGGAACAAGAGCACTAAGGCTTTCTTCTTCTTCTTCTTCTTCTTCTTCCAAGTTTCCTACATTTCTCTTAAAATGCCCTGCCAGTTTCCTGATCTCACCAATCCATGCCTTCAGATCCTACAGGGCTTCTTGTGGGCATTAGTTTTCTTTCTGTGAAATCTCATCCTACATAGAACAGCAAGAATAAACTTCAAGCGAGGCATGGTGATGCACACTTTTCATCCCAGGGCTGGGGAGGCAGAGGTAAGAGGATCTCTGTGTTTTGAGATCAGTCTAGTCTACACAGCCGTATCAGAATGGCTACAGGGAGACTGTCTCAAAAATAAATAAACCAAAACCACAACAAGAAAATAAATTTCAGACAATCTTGTTTTGTTTTTATAGCAGAGTTTCATATAGCCCAGGGTAGTATACAACTCAATACTTTGCTGAGGGTGACCTTGTACCTCTGATCCCCTCTCTATGTTTTGGGTGTTGAGTTTCAAGGCATTCAACAACCAAGTCTGTCCCGCCTAGTGTACACAGTCCTGGGTTAAATCCTCCAAGCATAATTTTCACTTGGTAACGCACTTATTCAGTGCTGACTCGTTGGTTTTTTGTTTGTTTTGTTTTTAAAGAAACTTAACTGCCAATCTCCTAATTAGGGTATTTTAGTGGTTAATAAGTACTTATAAATTATAGTTTCCCAAAGGAGCTGTCACTCCATTTGCAGACAAAAACGACTCTTCTTGCTTTCTGCCAGAACACCTCACTCAGGACTTTGCTTTCTCACTCTGAATTTAATTTGGCCGAATCCTAACCTAATTTCTCAGTTTATCTTCTAATTTCCTAAAAGCTACTTTGTGAAATACCTAAAAGATGCATTTTTTCTTTTGTGATCTCGAGATAGATTCCCAAGCCCTCTGGGCACCAACCAGGCTCTCTACTGAACAGAGTGCTTCCAAATCTGCAATCCCCTTTCACCTGAGAAATTTTTAAGCAACCACCAGGAATGCAAGTATATGAAACAGGCATACAAATTGAACACTTATTGATAATAACATTAATCAACCTATTTCAAAATAATTTTGTCACACATAATTTTACCATTTATTAAGAATGAAAGCAAAGCCGGGCAGTGGTTGTACACGCCTTTAATCTCAGCACTTGGGAGGCAGAGACGGGTGGATTTCTATGAGTTCGAGGCCAGTCTGGTCAACAGAGTGAGTTCCAAGACAGGCTCCAAAGCTACAGAGAAACCCTTTTACAAAACAAAACAAAGAATGAAGGCAAACCTATATCCTAATAAAATGGATGCATTTATTATATTTTATGCAAAAAATGAAATCTTGGCTGGATATTTGAAATTGGAGGGCAGAGAACATCTCTAGTGTTCTCCAGACTGATCAGTATTTTGATTTTATTATCATCAATGCTGAGACTGCCACTTACCATAAATATATAGTACAAAATGGAAGAAATACATTCATGGCAATTTTAAAAACTCTTGGAAATTCTGTTCTAATCCTATGCATAAATTAACATTTTTTAATGAAATTTAAGTCAGCAAACCTGCAACTTTTAAAATCAAGCATTCTAACATATTACAATCCAAAGATAATGGTAATTTCATACCCATGAGGAATAACAGTGGGAAAATGTTAAAGGTTTTGCTGTTCATCATTAAACTATTGCATTTCTGTAAGAGCAAGAAACTTCATATGTACAGTTAAAACATGCAATCATCTCAAATCTGAGCCAAGGTATTGCAGACAGTATTTACCAGCACTGAGTGGTGGGACACTGTGTACAGTGCAAAGTACACACACTGTGCACTTGGAACCGAGGCTACAGGGCAGCTGAGCAATGCAACACGGGCACATAGAGGCAGAAGCACCTTGGATTTATCGTACACTTGCCTTTGAATTAAATTTCAATTACCAAGCATTCAGACATTGTTGCCAATTTTTCCTGACCCACCATCCACATAGTTACTAAGTTCTAACCCATAGTTTATAAAGATGGAACACAGAGCATCTCTGTCTTATCCTGTGAATAGCCGTATGATGGCCACTCAAATGACATCAACCATTTGAAAAATAAAGACATCAGCTTGTGAACTAATGCTTCTTACAAAACTAGTGCATTACGAACTCAGCTGTCGTCACCCAGTAAGTGCCAACTTCATACCAGGCTTCATTCTAAGCATTGAACAGAGCAACAGACTGGAAACAGCACTCTAGTGGAGAACAGAGCAATATCTAAATATATAGATAAATTATACATGAAATGAATTAGGGCTGTATAAATAGCACAAGGGGACACACTCCCATCTCAGTAGGTAACTGTCTGAAACAGGCACATTAGGGAAGGTCGTTTAGAAGTAGGAAGAGGTAAAAGTGACACCTGTTTGGGACTGAAGGGACCTCTGGCTCTAAGAGGGCTAACAGAGGAAAGGGGGTGGTGAAGGCACAAGACCAACAGGGGGACTCTTCAAATCCAGTGTTTGGTGTTAAGATTAAATATAACTTTAGGAGACTGGAGAGATGGCTCAGGAGTTAAGAGGACTTGTTGCTCTTGTAGAAGAGCCAAGTTCCATTCCCAGCACCCATATGGTGGCTCACAACCACCCATAACTCCAGTTCCAGGGGAATACCCTGTTCTAACCTTCAAGAGCACCAAGCATGAAAGTGGTATACACACTTATGTGCCAGTAACACATTCACACATAAATCAAAAAAAGATTTTTAAATATAACTCAGTAAAATTCATGAGCCTTCCTCAGCCCAAGGAGCAGAAAAACAAAAACGAACAGAAAACAAATGCACATGTAAGGGGAGCAGGCAGATTAGCCAACATGACCAGCTGGCAGGAGAGGTAAGAAAACTACCTGTGAGTACACTAATAAAGGATGCTTTTTTGTTGTTGTTTTGAGTTTTTGAGGCAAGGCCTTACTGTATTTCCCCCACTGGCCATAAACTTGAGATCTTGCTGCCTCAGATCCCCAAGTGCTGGGATGACAGATATAAGGTACCCACCCTACCATGCCCATGACGCCCTCCCCCAGACAGTAGAAAAGTTTGTAATATTTATCAACAAAAAAAGATAGAGTATGAAGTACAGTCTAATGGGTAGCCATAAATTTCTGGAGCAAAAAAAAACCCTATGTTAGGCAACAAACAGCGCTTGATCTCTTTCCTTTACCTTAGAGGCACTCAATAAAGTTGGGGTTTTGTTTGTTTGTTTGTTTTTTAAAGAAAAGAAAAACTCACCTGTAGGATCAGCACAGATTTTATTCGAGCTCAGCTCATCAGTAAGGTCTTCGTTTATCTTATTTTTAATATCTCTTACTTTGTTCATTATGGAATCAATTGTCAACTTCCTGCCATCTAATTCTTCAGCCTCCATTTCTAAATTGTAATTCATCTTCCAGAACGAAGAAAACAAAACATTAATTTTGTAAACATATCTAAATGTAATTGTTATTATTTGGTGGAGCACCAAAATCAAACCAAAACCAAACAAAACACACAAAGACATGGGTTTATAATTTACCAGAGAAGTTTCAACGAGCCAAACAAATCTATTCTTCCCAATATACTATCAGTAACAGTACACTGCATGTATCTGGAAGACAAATGCTGGCCATGAGTTTTGTTTGTGTGTTTGAGTCAAGGTGTCAAGTAGCCTAGGACGGCTTTGACCTAACTATGTGCCTGCGGCTGGTCTTAACTCATATTCTTCTTTCACCTCCCTGGTGCTAGGATTAATACATACACCACCGTGCCCAGCCAATGTCCTTTAAAATTTCATTTCACTGAAGGTCTTCCTTTCACTTTTTTTCCCCAGAATTATTTTCTCGGGGCAGTCTATAGATTTCATCATTAAAAACAAGAGAAAGGAGGTGTTCTCTTGAATTCTGGGAGTGATAGAGGAGACATAAGGAACCCTTTAGGTACTGAGAATAAGTTGCCCCTTTGGTTACCTACTCTGCCTGAGTATTCACCTACATTGAGAGTACAAAGCAAGAAGAAAAGCCATCCTTCCTCTGATTGACTTTCAACAGTTCTGTCCCTGACAAAATTGTGATTTGCGCCTTTGCAATTCTAACGCAAGGATTAAGGTAGTGTCGCAGCACTGCGCAAATGCCCGGCTTTTCTGCGCCAAGATTTTTTAACTGGTTAGCAGTCTTTCTTCCTGCCGCGCCCATTACCAATTCTCCACAACGCAGTAACTCAAGCCCACGGCAGAAATGCGGCGAGAAAGGCAGCAAGGCCCCCCCCCACCTCCTCCCAGCTCCCAGC
>LOJH01055637.1:510-11833 GCA_001685095.1 Ellobius talpinus | reverse complement strand
TCAATTCCCAGCAACCACATGGTGGCTCACAACCATCTGTAATGAGGTCTGCTGGCCCTCTTCTGGCCTGCAGGCATACACGCAGACAGAATATTGGATACATAATAAATAAATAAATATTTTATAAATTGTAATCTTACCAAAGGCAATCTACCAATTCAATGCAATGCCCAGCAAAATTCTTAATAGACATTGAAAGAACTCAACTTCATATGGAAAAGCAAAAAACCCTGGATAGCCAAAGCAATCCTGTACAATAAAGGAATTTCTGGAGGCATCACAATCCCTGACTTCAAACTCTACTACAGAGCTAAAGTACTGAAAACACCCTGGTATTGACAAAAAACAGACAGGAGGACCAATGGAATCAAATCAAATTTCTGGATATCAAGCCACACAAATACGAGCACCTTAGTTTTGATGAAGAAGCAAAAACTATAACATGGAAAAAAGAAAGCATATTCAACAAATGGTTCAGACATAACTGTATATCAGTATGTAGAAGAATAAAAATATATCCATATCTATTTCCCTGCACAAAACTCAATTCCAAATGGATCAAAGACCTCAACATAAAACCAACCACGCTGAACTTCAAAGAAGAGAAACTGGAAATTACACTTGAATGCATTGGCACAGGAAACTACTTCCTAAATATAATCCCAGTAGCACAGACTCTAAGAAAAGTAATTAATAAATGGAACCTCATGAAACTGAGAAGCTTCTATAAAGCAAAGGACATGGTCAACAAGACAAAACCACAGTCTACAAAATGAGAAAAGATCTTCACTAACCCCACATCAGACACAGGTCTGATCTCCAAAATGTGAAGAAATTGGTCATCAAAAGAACAAATAATCCGTTAAAAAAATGGAGTACAGACCTAAACACAGTACTTTCTACAGAAGAATGTCAAATGGCTGAAAGACATTTAAGGAAAAGCTCAACATCCTTTGCCATCAGAGAAATGCAAATCAAAACAACTCTGAGACTCTATCTTACACTTGTAAGAATGGCCAAGATCAAAGCCACTGATGACTGTTGATGTTGGAGAGGATGTGGGGTAAAGAGAACACTTTTACAGTGCTGGTGAGAGTGCAAACTGGTACAGCCCCTTTCGATGTCAGTGTGATGATTTCTCAGAAAATTAGGAAACAACCTTCCTCAAGACCCAGCAATACCACTTTTGGGTATATACACAAAGGATGCTCAATCATGCCACAAGGATATGTGCTCAATTATGTTTATAATGGCATTATTTGTCATAACCATAACCTGGAAACAACCTAAATGCCTCTCCTAACAGAAGAATGGATAAAGAAGATGTGGTACATTTACATAATGAGATACTACACAGCAGAAAAAAAATAATGACATCTTGAAAATTTGCGAACAAATGGATGGATCTAGAAAACATCATACGAAATGAGGTAACGCAGACCCAGAAAGACAAATATAAGATGTATTCACTCATAAGAGGCTTTTGGACATAAAGCAAAGAGAAACCATCCTGCAATTCATAATCCCAAGAACCTAGACAACAAAGAGGACCCTTAGAGAGACATGCATGGATCTAATCTACATGGAAAGGAGGAAAAGACAAGATCTCCTGAGTAAATTGGAAATGTGGATCATGGGAGAGGGTGGAAGGAGAAGGTGGAGAAAGGGTGGGGAGCAGAGAAAAATATATAGCTCAATAAAAAAACAACAAAAACCACAGGGAAAAACACCTATATCTCTTTATCTATAATGGCAACATGTGAAATTTCCTCCATGAATGTTAGCATGTCAACTGATGTTATTACTGTGTGGGTCTTGTTTAGGCAACCACATTGTTGCAATTTAACAGGTGCAGTTCTATGTCACACATAGAGGACACAATCTCCAATAGATCCTTTGGTCTTCTGGCTCTTACAATATTTGTCTGTCCTTTCCATGATGTTCCCTGACCATTACTTACGGAGGATATGTTCTAGCTATGTCCATTGGGGCTGAGCATCCCATGGTCACTTATTATCTCCATTTTGACCAGATGCTCATTTTTGAAATGATCTTCATCTGCTACAAAAAGAAGTTTCTTTAATGTGTGATGAGGGCTACACCATTCATCTTAATAGCTCTTTTCCTTCCATATTATCCTAATTCTGGAAGCAACAGAGAATAGAAGTTAAATACTTAGGTCCTGTCATGTTGTTTAGGTTTTATGTCTGGCTTAACCATTAGTGACCTAGCAAGCTGCCTAGACTTTTCCTTCAGTTTCCTTCCTTACCTCTTACATAAGAGTGATAACAGAACCCATCATGTTGGGTTACCATAAAGAATAAAAGAGATATTTATGTTGAATACTAAAATGCTAAAAATGTGGAAAAAACTGCATGGCATTTGCAATCGTCAGTAGTCAGTGGTATGTTCTTCCCACAGGTTTAATCAAAACTCAGAAAATTGTAATTGAAGATTCTGTCAGCCTCAGGTTTAGGACTTGAGATAGGGAAGGGGTGTTGGTCTGAAATTATAAACTGACCACCAGATGAGTTTTACACAAGTGTCCAGTTATGAACAGCTCCAGCTGTCTTTATACATCAGAATAAGCATGTTTTTCCATAGTAACAAACAAGTTTTCCCTTTGTCCAACATTATCCTCTGGCGAAAAACAAAAGGCCACATATGTTTTTCCCCCAACTTTCACATCAAAACATGTTTAAACCAAAAGCACTCATCATTTTGGTAGCATGGCCAAATACTGAGCCAGATACATCCTATCTTTACAAAACTAAAAGGTGATTGATGCAGGCACACATTTTCAAGAACAACAAACAAACTTATTTACAGAAATGTGGGTGATATGCTTTCAATACTGTTCACACTGAATTAGAGCAGCTCCTGGTGTCTGGAGTGACAATTGGCATCCCCAGACAAGGAACCTGAGAAGCATCAGCTCCCAAAGCATTTTAGGAGAAGATATCGGAAAGAAGATGGGGTTTCCAGGAATGAGCACAACCGTCCCATGCATATTTGACAAAATTACACTAAAACCACCAAGAGAATCATAAATGTTATAAGAGAGAAGAGAACACACAGAATGTGCAGTCCCAGCAGTCTTCTGTGCTGTGCTGAAGTCCACTGGTCCTTTCTGAGTGAGACTGTCCCCATGGGCTTTTACCTCATCTGGATCCATTGGACAAGCACTCATATACTGGTCTGAAACTAGGCCACACAGTTCCCAACAAGATTCATTATTCAGTTCAGAGGCAATGTCTCTAAGAATCTCTCTTTGCAACCTAGATTTATACACATGTTTAATTAAATGCTGCCCAGGAGACACTATTTTCTGATAGTTTAACAATCATTTGATACAATATATGTTTGGGAAGTGCTTCAAAAGTTGGACTATTTCCTCACACATAATGAGGCTTTGGGCTCAAAGAATTGCTTTCAATCTCCCAAGTATACAGACTTTAGTTAGTCTGGGTCTCTGTATCCCCTGTTCTTGTTTATGATGCCCTCCATTGAGAGATAAGTACTACTTAACCTTGAAGATACAGTTAAGACACTGTCTCCTCCAAGAAATCTTTGCTAATAGGATGCTACCCACTATCTCAACCTACCAGCCAGCCCTGTATTGATGTGAGTGGACTAGTTTTTGCTGTGCTTCTTCTGGGTCTCTATGTACCCCCTTGCCATTGCACATATCCACTATCTTGTCATATCATTTTCTTGCTTCCTTATTTCATAGACCATATAAAGTCTTTCAATATAAGAACAATAACTTCCCTCTTTATTCCCGGCATATGGACCAGTTGTGTTGTAGAGCAAGGTAGAAGTTCAAGAAACATTTGTGAATAAATGAACAAACTTGTCTGCAAGCACAACGTCCCTCCATCATTTGGAATGTGTGCCATGGAGCAAAAAGAAGGCTAAAATATGACCACTAAGCTAAAGAATGAATAATCTAATAAGCACAACAGAATGCAAATGCATAAAAATGTGTGAAAAGCAGTGCATCAGCAATTACTGCAATAAACTGTGCCATAAACAACTTCATAATCTTAATGATGTGAAATAGCAAATGTTTTTTTCCACTCTGAGTTCCTTTGCTCTCTTACTCAGCTTTGGGCTTAGTTCCAGACTGCATGTTGGCCTCGGGTTTCCTTTCCTAGCAGTTTGCTAGGGCAACTTTCTCATGGTTCATCACTGAAACAAAATCTGCAAGCAAACCATGAATTCACATTTAGCTTTCTGCTCACCTTCTTCTGGTTAAGCCAAGTCACACATGATGGGGAATAAAGAGCACCAAAAGGAAGGGCAGTGTACTGCCCCACTGTGGGAAAGGTAAGAAGTGAATTCCAGTTAAGGCTTAGATATCACACTGTACAGCTGACTGTCCATTAGAAGTGCTAGAAGATGCCACTAGTTTCCTTGAACAGAAAAAAAAGACTTCAATGACAAAGAATAGTCTGGGAAGAGTTTTCAAATAAAACAACGCTCTAGCTATCCCACAGAAAGTAAAATATAGAGTTTGGATAAAGGAAACACAGTAGCATTCCAGAGAGGAGAAACTAAAACAAATGGTGACATGCTAGGATGCAGAATGCACATCAGTGTGCTTAAGAACCGATGAACTCAGCTACAAGAGCCAGAAATTAACCTTTGGCCCATTAGCATTTGTTAAGTTATTGGAGTACTTGAAGCAATTAGGTGGCATGACTGACTCTTGACTCAACTTCTTTTCTCGTTTTCTCACACAGCTCCTCTGACCCCAAATAACAATCAGGATTCCCAGTTGTAAGAAAAGAGTCAAGCTCTGGGTGACTTAAACATAACACAATGGCAAGGAAAGTTGCTAAACTAGGCCAAGGAAATGGAAAGTATTTGGGAGCCACGGGCAGAGTCTGATCCCATCCGATAGATTTGACCAGAGAATCTGTGTTATCATTCACAAACAGCATTCCGAGCTCCTTCAGCGCCAAGACTAGCTCAGTAATGAGACACTGAATGACAGAGTCTTCCATGCCTGTGGCCCTAGGTTCAATTCTAAATGAGATAAACAGAAAGAGATAAAACCATGCCGTTAGTACTAAGACATTGTAGGACACTGGGACATAAACATTATTGCCTCCGTGTTCTCAACTGCTGCTTCCCTGTAAAACATAGTCTAAGTAGCACCTGCTATTCATGCACCTGCTCAGGAATCTATGTAAACATTGAGATGAGCACACCTAATTGGTTGATCTGAGGTCACCATCCCTATCCTGGAAACGGAGGCTGTTAGGAAATTAAGAATCAGTGACTATTGTTTATATATAATATCAGTGATTTAGTATTAGAATGATTACTTCTACTAAGAAATAGGCTCCATATAGACTCACAAGACTAAAACAAGTCTGAGAATTTGACAGGAAGTCAGAAGCTGGCAGTCAAAATAGAACCAGTTTTGTGAGAGGTTTTTTTATATAAAAAACAAAAAAACTCAACCCCCACTTTCATTTTTCTGTACAAGTCTCATGCCAACTTTATACTTTTAACCCCTGAAATCTCATAAGAATTTACTTTGGAACTACTTTTTTTCATAGTCATCTCATGTAACTTAATTTCCAGATGCATTCATATGTCTGGAGTGTAAGGAATGTGTGGACACTGATCATAAATTGGATTGCTAAGTATCCAAAGTGTTTATCCCAGAGTATGCTCATAGTGCCTTAGTGTTATTTTAATATTTTGGTTTTTTTAATTTTTAATTAATTTTTGTTAAGTCTGGGCATTTAGCTGAGATGTGCCCCATAGTCTCAGGCATTTGAATACATGGTTCCCTGTTGGTAGTGCTATGTAGGAGGATTCAGAGGTGTGGCCTTGCTGGAGGAAGTATGTCACTAGGGGATAGGCTTTGAGCATTTAAAGATTCCAGCCACTTCTGGTCTCTCTGGCCAGTGCTTATGGTTAAAGATGTGAGCTCTCCACTTCCAGCTCCTATCACGTGCCTGCTGCCTGCTGCCATGCTTCACTACCTTAAAGGACTCTCAACCCTCTGGAACCATAAGCACAAATGAACTCTTTCTTCTCTAAGTTGCCTTGGTCATGATGTTTTATCACAGTTACTTTTCTGTAACTAATACAGTAAGCATATGAAAAGTAACTAATACAGTAAGCATATGAAATAATTGATGTCTATGACATTTTCATACATTTGTCATAATACTTTGCTCAAAATTGTTCCCCATCATGTTGCAAGGAAGGAGCTGCTTATTCATCCCAGCCACCCAGAACCAAAATAACCACACAGGAACTGTATCAATTAAATCACTGCTTGGCCCATTAGCTCTAACATCCTATTGGCTAACTCTTACATATTAATTTAACCCATCTCCATTAATCTGTGCATCACCACGAGGTTGTGGCCTACCAGCAAAAGTCCAGCATGTCTATCTCTGGCAGCAGATCCATGGTGTCCCCTCACTCTAACCTTTTTTTTATTCCAGCATAGATCCTAGCTTTCCCCACCTAGTTTTGATCTTCCCTGACATAGGCTCAAAGAAGTTCTTTATTAACCAATGAAAGCAACACAAAGACAGAAGAACCTCCCACACCACCATCATGTCATGTCTCACCCCACAATGGGTCCTTTTCTATTCCCTGATAGTATCCCTTAACATGATTTTTATTAACTGGCTAATAAAAATAAGCAGACACTAGAGAAATGAAAGCTGCAAAAAACCTAGGTCATTCTAATATAATTTTTAGGCAGGAAGTCATAAAAATCTAAAGTAGTCATTGAAATGAGGGAAAAGACAGAGACAAACACCCAGCACTGCCTGCTCTGGGTCAGGAGCATCTACTATGCACATGTCTTCCCAAGACCTGGCCTTTGGTGACATTTCATCAGCATCTTAAATTAAATTGGCTATGGTAAGAATTTTACTAATTCTATGAAGCTATGCTATCTTGTGCCTGAGATAGTTGTTAAACATTTTATTCATTTATCATGGGTTGAAGGAAAAAGAAATGCCCTCTATATCCCTTTAATTCTTTCAAATTAATATTTAGCAATTTAAATGCTATTGCACATACGTTATCCATATTTTGCATATCACTCTTTGCAATGTGGATTTTCAAATTGGAATAATGTAGCTATGAGGAAACAACATAATGTATGAAAGAATAAAAAAGTTAATGTAAGTATATATTTAGCTTAGTTTTTTTAAGATGGAGCATATCTTACAATGTCAATCAAATGACAATTTAGAAAGTGTGATTGAGTTTTAAGAGACTACCTAATGATGGAGAAGATAAACAGCTAAGAGAATGTCTCCCACTCTGTCATCCTCCACCCCTTCCATCCCATGCCACCTGACAATTACCTCTTGTAATGTGTATACTGTCACCTCAGAAGACTGAAACAATATTGCGGCCAAAGGACAGGCATGGCAGTGCACCTTCAAATGAACACTGGCATGACACAATGAAAAACACCTCCCTTCAATGTATGCATCTCCTTTGGAACTGTATGATTCTATTACAGCTTTATAACCTCCTTGTTGAAATGTTAATGAAATGCTTTCCAGCATGCTTTCAAAGTCAGGATACACTCAATAAAAGCTTTACTGCTAAATGGTTGCATGGCATCAGCTGTGCTATTCTCCCAGGGTTTTGTGGACTCTGCTGCAATGTGTCCATCAAAGGGAACAATGCAGTCAGGTCTCCAAAGGACTGTTTTAGCCAGTGTTAAGTGGCAGAATGACAGCATTTTCCTTTGTGAGATGAAGGACGTTCACACTTAAAAGTCTTTAAGAACAGAAATACTGAAAGCAATGTCTGTAAAACCTTAAAATTAAACGCATGCTTTTTCTTTATTGTAAAGCATCTAGTTTCTGTAGAAGGAATTTTGTTCATGCCAGTTTCAAGGTTGCTGTTCTTTGTGCTTTTAAACCAAGGTCAAAAGAGTGGCAGTTCAGAGGCCTTGAGATTGTCATTGACAAGAAAAATAGAAGCTTTATAACTGCAGTACTAATTAATCACTTCAAAAAGTAGAAATAGGAAAAAACATGTATTTATGCATAAACACATATATACACATGCATTTAACCCTGTCAACAGCTAATTGAAAATTTGCTTTGTGATCTTAGACTTGTCATCATATACAGCCAAACATAAGAAATGTTTAAATATATATTCTGGAATTAAATGAGCTTGGGGGTGGAATGTGGTTTCTTTTATAGCACTTCTCCAAAATACTGTTGTAGAAAGGGTTGTCCTTCAAAAGATCTGCACTTTCAGAGTTATTTCAGTTAAAATGTGAGTCTGAGGTCTAGTTCAGTGGTAGAGAACTTGCTTGGCATGTACAAGATGCTGGGTTCACTCTTTAATACAACAAAAATAAACTGTATTTTTATTGTTAATGTGTTTTTAAAATCATTTTGCCACTATGTTTCCCTGGATCCCTACATTTCATAAATAACTTAAGAAAAGAACTGTGCCAGGCAGTGGTGGCGCCTGCCTTTAATCCCAGCACTCCAGAGGCAAAGGCAGGCCAATCTCTGAGTTTGAGGTCAGCCTGGTCTACACAGTGAGTTCCAAGACAGCCAAAAATTCACACACACACACAAAAAAAAACCCTGTCTCAAAAAAAAAGAAGAGGAAGAAGGAGGAGGGGGAGGAGGAGAAAGAGGAGGAGAAAATGCTTTTTTACACGTTTATTTTTATGTTTATTTTTAAATTTACATACTGTATTTGAATCATATCCTTTCCTCTCCTCCACCTCCTTCCAGATTTTCCCACCACCCTACCTACCCACTCAGTTTCATGTTTTCTCTCTCTCTTTCTCAAAAGTAACCCAAAACAAAACAATAAAAAAGCAAAACAAACAAACAAAAAAGACAAAATAAAACAAAGCTAAAAGTGCACAAAATGAAACAAGGAAAATGTTTTGTCTTTGATAAGTACTCCTGAGCATGGGGCCTACCGTGGATTATGGCTAATATACCTAGTGACACTCTGTTGAAATAAAATGATTTTCCCTTTCTCAGCAGATATCAACTGACATTAGCTTTTTGGTTAGGGGGTAGGCCTTTCCAAGCTCTGTGCTGAGATTTATCTACCTTGAACTTGTGCAGATCCTGAAAATGTTGTGCATCACCACTCAACCCTCATCAGAGAAGCTTATTCTTGCAGTAGATGGTAATTAATAAATAGACCCACAATATCTTGGACACTGGGCTGAGAGTGAGAAAGACACTTTGGAGCAGTCTTAAAGACTGTCTTTATCAAATCCCTCTTCTCAATACTTAGGTGTCTCTGTAGAAGAGGAGTAATGGGTGACTCCAAGAAAACACAAGAGGACTGATGGTACACATATGAACGTTAATCTTGAAGTGCAAAATATAACAATAAACATCAGGATGACCCACATAGGAAGCATGGCTCAAATGGTTAAGTTCAGACCTTGTGTATGAAAATGCAGTTGCTTCAAAGTTACAGGATACTTATTCAGAGCTTTCTACAGCAAGCATTTCATGAGCACTCAATATACACCAGTTGTAAAACAATACTACTGACAAAATTTATGTTTAGATATTTTTGGAAGCAAGTCATTGGACAGAGCTTATTTAAAGTAGATTCACAAGGAACTCTTTAGGTTAATTTCTCATTTAAATATTTCACTGTTTTTGAAAATTTTGTTATCATAAAGATGTTGGACCTCAGCTGAACTTTAGAAACTGTTTTCAGGAAGAGATTGTATTTATTTTTTAATAAGTAGCTTCAAATTCCTATAAGAAAGTGACTCTCTTTATTTCAAAAGACAATGCTGGATTTGGTGGCACACACTTGTAACAGTACCACTCTGGAGTCTGAGGCAAAGTTATGACTTTGAATCTAGCCTTAGATGGACACCTTGTTTAAAGTCAGCCTGAGCTACACAGCAAGACTACATCTCCAAAATAAAATTAATACAGTAGCATTTCTGAGGTGTTAGGAAACCCATTTTTTTATATATTTTCACAATTCTTCATTCTTCAATATTTTCTGGAACACAAGCTCAAAACAGAAATTATGCAAAGTTCTTTATGTTATTATTGTACTTTATTTAGTGTGTCTTCTGTGTGTGTGTGTGTCCATGGATTGCACACATGTGGAAATCAGATGACAGGTTGCAGAAACATTTGTCCTTATACCATGTGGGTGTGAGAGACTGAATTAAAATCATTAATCTTGTCAGAAAATACCTTTACCCACTGAGCCATCTTGCCTGCTGGCTCATGTGTAAGGTTCTAAAGTTACAGCAATCACTAAAATATCCACTGTTCCTCCACTAGTGGAATTTTGAATATCACAATAAGGAAGCTCAATCACTTTTCTGACATAAGAAACTATAAAAAGGCCAAAAACATAGAACTGGAGTTTAGGAAGCTTGCTAGAGAAGGTAGTTTCTAAATTTGTAGAGGAATGAAAGGAAATGATTAACCAAGGTAAAGAAAAATGAATGGAATTTCAAGTAGAAGGAAGAGAAATTGAATAGAAAAATCAAAAGGGCTTTGGAAAGCAAAGAATTTGTTGAATTGTGTCTAGGGTTTAACATCTGAAGAACACTTGAGAGGAGCTGCCTTGAAAGGTACAAATGCTAAACCCTCAGCTCTCTGTGAGTTCTGATAAAGCTCCAGGAACCAAATGGAAGTTACAAATCTCTGCTCAGCTTCAGTAATGAATCAGGTAAAGATTTGGGGCTTGAAATCACCACTCTTGCCACTTCCTGGAAAATATAATGAGCATTACAAAGACTGGAGGGATGCTAACTAAACCTTCAGACTACAGTGTGTCAGACTAAGAACCTGAGCAGAAATGGTGATGGTCGTGGTGAAAATACTGTAATCTGGTATGAGAGGACACAATTCAACAAATTCTTTCATTTTATTTTTATTTTCAAGACTAGATTGTATGTTGAGGATGTTTAGCAGCATTTCTGGATCCCACACACTAATTAACAAAAACTTTCTTCTCACGATGACAACCAAAACTGTATGCAAATACTGCCTGTGTCTTCTGAGAGACAATGATTACCCTTTTTTGAGAAATATAGTTATATAAAAGAATTTCTGGCCTTAGTTCTGTATTAGAATCACCCAAGAAACATTTAAATCACATTAATGCTCTATATTCATCATCTGTTTACTAGGTTACAATCTCAGAAAATAAAATCACATGTTTTTCTAGAGAGAACTGTGGATATGGATTGTATTTAGTGGTGGCACACACCTTTAATCCCAGCGCAACGGAAGCAGAGGCTGGTGGATCTCTGTAAATTCGAGGCCACTGGTCTACAGAGCTAGTTCCAGGA
>LOJH01055636.1:0-11340 GCA_001685095.1 Ellobius talpinus | reverse complement strand
TACACTATCATATCATCTGCAAATAATGAAAGTTTGACTTCTTCCTTTCCAATGCAAATCCCCTTGATCTCCTTATGTTGTCTTATTGCTATTGCTAAAACTCCAAGAACTATGTTGAATAGATATGGAGAGAGTGGACAGACTTGCCTTGTTCCCGATTTTAGTGGAATTGCTTTGAGTTCCTCTCCATTTAATTTGATGTTAGCTGTCTGCTTCCTGCATATTGCCTTTATTAGATTTAGATATTATCTTGTATCCCTAATCTCTCCAAGACCTTTATCATGAAGGGTTGTTGAATTTTGTCAAATGCTTTTTTTTAGCATCTAATGAAATGATCTTGTGATTTTTTTGTCTTTCAATTTATTTATATGATAGATTATGTTGACAGATTTTTGTATGTTGAACCAGCCCTAGATCTCTGGGATGAAGCCTACTTGATCATGATGGATAATTCTTTTTGATGTGTTCTTAGATTCGGTTTGCCAGCATTTTATTGAGAATTTTTGCGTACATGTTCATGAGTGAGATTGGTTTGTATTTCTCTTTCTTGGTTGAATCTTTGTGTTGTTTTGGTATCAGGGTAACTGTAGCCTCATAAAAATAGTTTGGCAGTGACCCTTCTGTTTTTATTATGTGGAACACTTTGAGGAGTATAGGTATTCATTCTTCTTGAAAGTTCTGGTAGAATTCTGTACTAAAATCATCCAGCCCCAGAATTTTTTGGTTGGGAGGTTTTTGATCACAACTTCTATCTCCTTGAAGCTTATTGGTCTATTTAAATTGCTCACCTGGTCTTGATTTAATTCTCATATATGGTATCTATCTAAAAAGTTGTCCATTTCTTTTACATTTTCCATTTTTGTGGAGTACATGTTTTTGTAGTAGAACCTAATGATTCTCTAAATTTTCTCAGTGTCTGTTGTTATGTCCCCCTTTTCATTTCTGATTTTGTTAATTTGGACATTCTCTCTCTGCCTTTTCATTAGTATTGATATGGGTCCATCAATTGCAGGGGCAATTTTTCAATTTTTTTAATGTGGGAAAAATTATCTCTTTGAATTAATTTCTCCCTTTAAGAATTCCTAATTGTCCTTTCAAATCTGTTGGGGATGTTGATGAAAATGTGAAGCTTATTGTTGCTGCATAGAACAGTGAAAACTTGACTGGACTTCAAAGCAGCTACCTAATTTGGCAGCAGCCTGAGAAGGGGGTTCAGGGAAAGCCCTTCAAGAGTGAAAAAAGAAAAACCTAGCTGGTAGGGCAGTGACTCCAGTTGGCTGCAGCTGCAGTCTACTAAACAGCTATTTTATGAATTCATACTCCAAATGTTGGGCACTAAATGTAGCATGAATAATAAAATCCTGGTGACAGATATTGGGGTTCTACCTGAAGATTGAAAAGCAAAGCATCTAGCCACTGGCTTTTACCTCAGACCAAAAATCGGTGAGATTCTGTTCTGTCTCCCTAAATTCTGAAGACTCCACATCCCACACCCCACATTTCACTGAGTTTCTGTCTCTTTCCCCTCATATTCCTCTCTCTGCCAATCCGTTTTGCTCCTGTCTCCACTTCTATAGTGCTGATATTAAAGGTGTTTGACCCCAAGTGCTGGGATAACCTTTGTGTGAGATCTGTTTCTCTTTTTGACAGATTCATTCTTGTGTAGCCCAGGGTGGCCTTGAACTAACAGAGATTCATCTGCCTCTGTCTCCTGAGTCCTGGGATTAAAGGTGTGTGCCACCACTCTGGCCTGTATGGCTGACTAATATGATATATTTGCCTTCTGATCTTCAGGCAAGCTTTATTTATTAAAACATAAATAATATGCCACTCTGCCATTAAGCTATTGAAGTAATCTCTGGTCACATTGAGAAGCAAATGATAGGATGTTCAAATCATCCAGATCTTTGCTTTTATTTGATGAATTGCCTCAGTGTCTCTTTATAGTCTGGAGATGCTCTGTGAAGCTATTCCTGTAAAACTGATAAAGAAAATATTCCCACAATCTACATGATTTTTCATTTAAAGCATTTTTCTTTTTCTTTTCTTTTTGCAGGAGATGGGTCAGAAGCTACCAAAGGATCAGAATTCAAAACAAACATTTCAAACTTCATTATATCCATCTCTCAGTAGGGAGTGTGTCACTTTCTCAAGATATGACTTTTAATTGGCCATTTGATGTGAATTTTCCATTGACTATTCAATTGGAATGAGAAACATGATCAAAACTTACCTGCAGCTGTGTCTATAAAATATTTCCAGAAATGTTTAACTACAAAAGGAAGAACCACCCTTAATATGACTAGCATTATCCCAGAGATGGGGGCCTACATTGAGATGAAGGGGAAAGTTATCCAAGTAACTAAGTAACAGAAACTCATCCACCTACTTCCTGTTGCTAGAGTGGAGCAAGCTGCTTCATTATTCTGTCACCATGACTTCCTATCATGATGGGATGTATCCCAAAAATGTTAACTGAAAATAAGCAATTTCTTCTTCAAATCACTTCTGTCAAATGTCTTGTGTAGGAATGAGTTAGTGTCCAGAGTGGGGTTGTTGCTGTGGTAAACCTGATCCTCTGTTTCTCAGGTCCTTAGAGCTGTTGTTGTGGTAAACCTGACCTTATTATTCTCAGAGCCTTGAAGCTGTTGCTATGATGAAGCTGACCCTGTCATACATGGGTCTGTGGGGCAGCTTTATAGACAGAATATTAAGAACTTTAAAACTTTAAGCTAGAAAAGCACTAAAATATTTTAATTGGAGTTTTATTGGATCATTTGTTGGACGTTTGAGATATCAGAGTATTAAAATAAATGTGGACACATTCATGAGGTTTTAGAAGGGACTATGGGTTCAAACAGAAATTAATTGTTTTAGTTGGGGTTTCTTTAACTTTAACAAAACACCATGATCAAAATCAAGTTGGTTAGGAAAGGTTTTATTTCACCTCACATCTTGCAGACATTCGTCAAAGGAAGTCATGGAAAGAACTCAAGGCAAGAAATTGGAGGCAGGAACCGATACAAAGGCTATGGTAGAGTACTACTCACTGATTTTTCTCCTCATAGCTTGCTCAACCATATTTTTATAGCACCTTGGGCCATCCCAGGAATGGCACCACTGATAGTGATATGAGCCCTTACACAACAATCACCAATGGAGAAAATGTTTTACAGATTTGCCTACAGTTAACCTTACAGAGGCATTTTCTCAATTAGGATTCTTTTTTCCTAAGATAACCCTGACTTGTGTCAAGTTGATGCATGCTAGCCAGCATATTAGGCTAGAGACCATTGATTTTACAATATAGAGAGAAAAATTTCAAAACTGAAACTAAAAACCAAAAAAACTGACTTCATTTTACCCTTGTCCTGAGAATTTGTGTGACCCTGAATTAAAAACCAATGAATTAATTTGCTTGGTTTTAGGTCTCAAATCTGAGACAAAGACTAACTGGGGTGCCTATTAACATATCAAAGTCATATGCTGTCTCTGTACCTTGGCATATCCCATAGGGACTGGGCTTTTGCTTCCCTTCTCTGAATCTGGTATAACCTAGCCACTTGGCCACTGACTTTTTGCCACTGATCTTGGTTCCTACTCTCTTGTCTTCTTGACTCCTGTCTTTCTCCTTTCCCTTTATCCTTACATGGCCTGGTTCAGTCTGTCGGGTGTCTTCATTCTGGATTCTTCCAGATACCTCTTTGCCTAAGCTCTCTCTTATACCTATAATTAAAAAAATCCATAAGAAGTCAGGTCCTCCTTCTATTACTTTTTAAAAAATTTTACTTCTTGGAGGAAATGAAAATATATTTATACTTGTTGCTTTTCTATTGCTTTTCCTTTAAATACCATGACCAAGGCAACATATAAAAGAAAACATGCAATTGGCTTACTTCCAGATGGTGGGGTATTATTATTGTATAGTACAAGCATGGTTATAGGAACAAATGAGTGTTCACATCTTCAACTTCAGTCAGGGATTATAGAGAACATACTAGAGATGGCAGGAGGTTCTTGAAACCTCAAGAGAGCCTCCAGTGACACACCTCCTTCAACAAGGCCTTACCTGCTAATGTTTTCACAATAGTTCCATCGAATGGGGACCAAGAGTCTTAGAGTTTCTGTTGCTGTGAAGAGACAACATGACCATGGCAACTATTATAAAGGAAAATACTTAGTTGGGGTGGCTTACAGTTTTAGAGGTTTATTCCATTATTATCATGGCAGGACATGGCAGAATGCATGCAGACATGGAGATGGAGAAGAAGCTGAGAGTTCTATGTTTTGATCTACAGACAACAGAAGAAGATAGTGAGCCATACAGGGAATAGTTTGAGCATATGAGACTTCAAAACCCACCACCACAGTGACATACTTCCTCCAAAAAGGCCACATGTATTACAACGAGGCCACACCTTCTACTAGCGATACTTATGGGTGAAGCATTCAATCATAAGAATCTATTTGGTCCATATCTATTTAAACTACCATACCAAGTATTTAAATATGTGAGACCGGAGGTAATTCTCTTTTAAAAGACTACAGAAAGCTAGAGGTCTCATTTAAAAGACTACAGGAAGCTAGAGGTCTATCACTTATTTTTCTGATTATTAGAAGGGCACACAATAATGAGATTTTTTTTGAGTCTCAGAGAAGAGTTATGCATATAGACTTTTTGACATTACTGGAGTTGTCAAATATGATGGATACTTTAGAGATGCATTTAGTATGGTGAAATTAAAATAAGACTTTAGGGGTCAGGGTAGAATGTGATAATTTTCAGTATTGTGTTTCAATGTCAGGTTGACAAGGAGTAATTGGTAATATCGAATCTTCACTGTCAAATTAACTGAATGTAGAATCACTATGGAAACACACATATAGGCATGCCTATTATGGTATTTTCACTGAGTTTTAACTGACAGGAAGGAACCATGTTGAATGTGAATAGTACCATCCCATTAATTGGGATTCTAGACTGAAAAATGTAGAAAGCAATCTGAGAAACAATTTTTCTCTCTCTCTTAGCTTCCTGACTTCTTTTGATAATGGAATGTACCCTCCAACTGTGAACCTCATGTTTCTGCCATGATGAACAGTATCTTCAAGCTGTGAACCAGTGAAGCCTTTCTTCTTGAATTCTTTTTGTTATGAATTTTCTCACAGCAATGGGAATGCAGGGATTACTTATTTTCATGACAGCTAAGTTATTGCAATAATGTAAAGGACTTTCTAAACATTTCTCATATGTTTGGAAATGACAGTGTTGTAGATTATTTCTGTAAATACCTCTTTATTTTAGTTTGCTTATTTTTGAGGTTGTATTTTCATTACAACATTTCTTCTTTCCCTAATGTATTTCCAAACTCTCCAATATCTTTCCACATTCTTCTTCAAATTCAAGGCTATCTTTAATCATCAACTATTATTTCATACATCATACACATTATATATTATACATACATTATGCATTGCATGCATAGATACATTCTATATACATATGTATATTTACCAATGTAACTTGTTGAGTCTACTTGTATGTGTGTTTGCAGGGCTAACCATTTGGCACATGAAAACCAATTGGTGTTATCTTACCTGGAGAGTGCTACCTCTCCTGTTTCCAGATTTATTCAGTTGTTTGTAGCTCTTTGTATAGGATTGAGGCCTCTTGATTCTTTCCCATGTAGTGTGGCATATTTGTTGGTGTCCTCTTTGTTCACCTCACATTTGGATAATCATATTAGTGAGACTTAATGGATATAGCTTCTAATGTTATTAGGAGACACAATCTCACAGCAAAGTTCCTGATCCTCTGGATCTTAGTCTTTCCACCCCCTCTTCTTTAATGTTCACGGAGCCTTATGTGTGTGGGGGAATGTTTTATAGACTTATGCATTTGGACTTGGCTCTACAACTCTGCATGTTGATTGGTTGTGGCTTTCCATAGTGGTCTCTTTGTGATGCAAAGAGAAGTTTTCCTAATGAGGGATGAAGACTACACTTATATGTAGGTATAAGGAAAAATATTTATAGGTTATTGGTAAGAATTGTGTTGGTTTAGTAAATTAGAGATTGTAGATTCTTCAGTAACCATGATTTCACTAGTACTAATTAATCAGCTTAGTTTCGAGTACCAGGAGTGACATCTCTCTTGTTGAATGGCATGTCCAATTAGAGAGCCATTGGTTACCACTAAGACATGTCTGTAACTATTGTGCTCATAGGGTTGTTATGCCATGCTGATCATGATGTGGTTCATAGGCACAATACATGAGTGGTACTATTGGCTGCTTTTCTTTTGGAAGCTTACCTTATGATTCTATTATCAGGAAAACTAACCTTAGGGAGCTTTCAGGTCAGTTCCTACTCAGGGACTTCTGGTACCTATTTTTGAAGTATATCTTACCTTCAGCAATAGGAACTTACTTTCAGTCCCTGAGGGGTAACCAAGGGTGTCAGCAGTAGATTCTATGTTTTGGGGGTCTCTTAGATAGCCCCGGCAATGTTGTAAGTTTTAATCAAACATGTTTCATTAAAGAAGTATATTGGGTTACTGCTAATATTTGCAGGATAATTCATGATGGAGACACTTGAAACTTTTCACATATTGCTGTTCAGAATATTAGAGTGATGTCACAGCTAGCATCCAGTTTCTTATAAAGTGACCAGCTTGCCAAGACTTACTGGATTCTCTGTGTCTCATCTTGACAGATGAAAATTGGAAGATTTAATAGTGTCTCATGGTACTTAAAACATTATCAACATCACTTTGCCCAGTAATTTCCCAAAGTTGCATTGTCAGCAGGACTATTTAATGGCTCCAGTACTGAACAGCCTGCCTTTACATCCCATCGACACCTGGAACTCTCCATGACCAGGGGAGGTTTTCTGTAAAGTTATAAATGAGGTTATATCTGTTCTTATAACATGGGGGCCTGCTTGTTGGGGTTTCTGTCCTGTCTGCTAGGTCCCATAGCCATTTAGTCCCAAAGAAAATCACACAGAGGTCTATATAACTTACAAACTGTTGGCCCATTAGCTCAGGCTTCTAATTAGCTCTTATAACTTATATTAACCCATTATTCTAGTATATGTTAGCCACATGGCTCAGTACCTTTTTCAGCGGAGCAGGTCACATCTTCCTTCTTTTGTGTCTGGAAAGGACTGAGGAGGAAAGGGCTTCCTCCTTCCCAGAATTCTTCTGTTCTCATTGACCCACCAATACTTCCTGTCTGGTTGTCCTGCCTATACTTCCTGCCTGGCTACTGGCCAATCANTAGTATATGTTAGCCACATGGCTCAGTACCTTTTTCAGCGGAGCAGGTCACATCTTCCTTCTTTTGTGTCTGGAAAGGACTGAGGAGGAAAGGGCTTCCTCCTTCCCAGAATTCTTCTGTTCTCATTGACCCACCAATACTTCCTGTCTGGTTGTCCTGCCTATACTTCCTGCCTGGCTACTGGCCAATCAGCATTTATTTAAATCATAATTGACAGAATTGTCCTGCACCATGTTCTCCCTGGACTCTTGACCTCATCCCCATCAGATGTAGTCATGAGATCACAATCTAAGTTTTTGAGGTTTGATTAGGCATGTATACTGAGTCCTCTCTGCCTTGTGGGATATGTATGCTGCTGGTGGTCATATCAAAGGAGAAACAGGGCAATTGACTTCAGGGGATCGGGCCACCAGGAAACAAAACCCTGATCGGTGAGAATTGGATAGGCAAGCCCCTGAGAGTCTCATCCCCAGAATATTTCTAACTACTGCTGTATCTTTGCATGATTGCCACTGCCATTTTTCTCTGGTATCTGGCAAGATGCAAATGGGTGTGGGGAGATTCCCCACTGTCCTTAATTTAGTATCTCTTGGAAATATCCCCTTCTACTGGATATTTTTACCTGTGGATTATTATGAAAATAACTTTTCCAAAGTTATATTGTTTAACTGAAGCAATTGTTTCATACAATAAATAGTGTACTTTAAGTATGATTTTGTTGATTGAGGGTTTTTTAATAAATATAGGAAGGAATTATGACAGATGTTAGTTTTGTGGAAAAATTAACATACCAAATATAGGATAAATTGTTGTACTTGGCTCTGATAAAGCAGAGGCTTCAGAGGATAAAAATAAAACAAGGAAATGTACACAGTAAGAACACATGTGTTTCTATTGAGGAGCCATATAGGACTGTGTCTTAGGCTAATGATTAAGAGAAACAGTGGAGTCCCAGTTAAATTCTTTTAATCTAATTTTGGGAGATGTGTTCACAGATTTTGGGGTGCATCATAGCTGAAATGAGGCTTTGACAATAACTTAAAGTTAAAATAAGATGTTTTTGCCAAATAGCTTTGGGGCGAAAAACCCAAGAAGACAATCTAAAGTTTTAGAAAGTTGACTGAGGGACTCATTAAGGTCAGGGAACAAAAATAAAGCAGCTCAATTATTATTAGCTGATATGCCTTTCTTTATAGGATTGGTTGGTGATCAAAGATGTTGATTAATTCCTTGTGCCCATTTTCTGCCCTCAGCTTCATGATATAAAGATTGGGTATGCATCCTTAGGATTTAAAATAGAGTTAACTGATTCTTTTTCATATATAATAGTTTAAATTTGTAATTCTTCTAAGATTTCTGTTTTAAATTTTTTTTTAAAAAAACAATCATTTTTTATTTTACATACCAATCCCAGTTCCTTCTCCTTCCTGCCCTTCTGGCTCCTCCCACCTTCTCCCATCTATTTCTCAGAGAGGTTGAGGCCTGCCTTGGAGAGTCAACAAAGTCTGTCACATCACTTGAGGCATGACCAAGACCCTCCTCCCTGAATCTAAGCTGAGCAAGTTATCTCTCCATGGGCTCCAAAAAGTCAGTTTATGCACTATGGATAAATACTGGTTCCATGGCCAGTGGCCACACAATTGCCTACACCACATAACTCTTACCCACATTCAGAGGGTGCTTTTGTATAAGATTACCTTTTGAAATAATAAAATAGTTGGTACTTCTTTTATGGTTCAAAATGTAGTCTTTCAGCAAAAGAACTGGCTAAGAAAAATATCTTCCTTGCTCACATTCTGTTAATCTATAACAAATTGCTTGGGCATGAAAGCTTGTGGGTTCAATGGACAATTTGTTTTTACCTGTAATATGCAAAATGTTTAATCCTATAAGTGCTATAGAAAAGATGCTGCTTTTTATTTGCATTCATTGTAATCATTCACTTAAAATGTAACCACATTGTAATTGTTACGTTGCTTGTCAGATTTTGCTGTGGAATATAAGCTATAAGGGAAAATAATGTTAATCAAGAGTGAGATAAGGGAATTACCAGGAAATATATAGAGGGAGAATACAGAAGAAGAATGAAGAAAAAGCCATTAGAAAACTATCAAGTGTGTGTGTGTTTGTGTCTATCTGTGTGTGTCCTTTTCCTTACTCCGCCTGATAAAGAAGTCTTATTATACTGACTCAGTAGATCCCCTTTGAGCCCTGTGCTGCTTGAGGCTGGTCCTCATGATTTTGGTAGTGTGCTCTGCAAGCCCCCTTTCCCATGTGCTCTTTATGAACTAATGATTTTAAATACGAGTGAAATATAAAACCATAGAACTTTTAAGGAGGTTTCAATGTGAATCTATCTCACTGCAAAACATCTGAGAATAAAGGATAAGAAATATTTTGGGATCAATTAATTATTAGATGGCATCTCCACACATAAGGAAGGGAAAACATCAAATCTGTAGGTTCCTAAAGTTCACTGGAAACTGTGAAAATTAGTGAAGGAAGGAGCTGTGTTTGTATTTCATGGTCTTCCACATGGTCTAGGTCAGTGGTCAAAAATGCAAATGGATACAGGGAGTGAAACTAATAAAAATAAATTAATACTTCAAACAATGAAATGTGCAAAAAGGAAGAGCTTAATTATAGAGCAAACACAGCTGTGCCTCTTTGATATGTCTGCCACCCCCCACAAATCTAAGGCTGAGGTTTAACTCAATGCACCAGATTAATATTGAGACTTTGAGAGGCACTTTGAACAGGAAGGGTCATAAATGAATCCCATTACTGGCTATTTTCTATAAGAAGAAGGAAAAATACATGTGTGTCACACTCCATGTTTCTTACAAGTGAAGTCCTCTAACTTGATTTGGCAACAAGGCCCTTGCTGGATGCTGAGAAAAGGCTGATGCAATCATATTTGACTTTCCTAAGATCAGTTAAAAACAAAACAAAAGTTTTATCAAACCTGCATCTTTGAGCTCTCTCACTAAATTCTTCTGAACCATGTCTTGTAGCTGGAGGAGTAACCTATAGCTGTAGAATTCAGCAAAGCAATATAGGGCCACAGCAGTACATAAAAAAAGGCTCAGTCCCTCCCTCCCTCTCTCCCTCCCTTTTTCTTTCCTTCCCCCTCATGCTTTTCCTACCTCTCCTATATTTTTTCTTTATATAACTTGATGGGACCATGCTTGGTCAGTGATCTGTAAGCGTTTTTACTTACTCTCTCCCTTGCTAATCTGGCATCACCATCCTCCTTTCCTGGCTTTTATATTTGTACAACTGATTTGAATTTTGAATTGGAAAGTAAATGATTTACCCTTGAAATAAAAGTGTCTTCACTTCTATTATGAATAGTTATACAATTAACTATTTAATTATATAATTATTAACATATAATAAAAAATTTAAAGATTTTTTTGTGAATATTTATATCTTTTGACTACTCTGAGATAGGAGATATTATAAATTCAAGATTACCATTCTAGCTTCTTCCTACTTCCTGCCTGAAGTGGGAGAGAAATCGATTGCATGATCAAGAATTCACATTGTAATGGGAGATTTAATAAAATTAGTTCCTGTTTTATAAGGAAAAATATTAGTAGAATATTAAAAATTTTTACAGTAATCAAAGCTTGAAATGTTCACTATCTGTAGATGTTATAGCATTTTCAAATACAAACCACTGCATCTGTAAAATTTAAATCTTACAAAATTCTGGAACATTTAATAGGCTGTGTTCCATGGACACAATATGATTTGTTAGAAAGAAATCACAAGAAATAGCTAGAAAAACTCCATTTATTTGAAAATTATCAAACTATAGCCAAATGAACAAAGATTTAACTTATCAAAATATAGAAAAGCTTAAAAAGAAATTTATAATGCAAACAATAGCACCTACCTAGAACTAAATAAATGAGAATATAACATATTTGTAGGCAAAGCAGTCAACTAATGTATTGTCTATGAATAAATTCAGAAGCTTATATGCTTTTTATAAGAAAAATATAATCTTTAAAAATTAAACATAAAACAAACCCACACATGTAGTGAAAGGGGG
>LOJH01055634.1:0-11499 GCA_001685095.1 Ellobius talpinus | reverse complement strand
AGTTTATAACCCACTTATTGGGTTCTTTTCATTTCTGTTTTCCTATATTGAATTTCCAAAAGCTTACTTCCCCCAACCTTTAACTTGTATTTTTAGGTAGTCTTCTGTTGTTTCATGGGTGCAGAACTTTGGATATAATTTGTTGGTTTTCAACTCAGCTCTCCCTGTATAGCCCCTGCAGCAGGTCTAGTTTGTTTTGGTCTCTGGCTTTCATTTTAGAGACCCTTCTGGGGCCTGGTGCTGGGTTTTGGCATATGGCTAGAATTTAGTCTACAGGCGGTATTAGCCAACCCTGCCACTAAAGCAGTCTGGCTGGGTCATGTTGTTGATTAGGGCCCAGCTCTTCACCAGGCTCTGTTCGAGATGGCAAAATCTGGTCACTGACACTCAGAGGCCAGCAGAGAAAGAAGGTAGGGCCTCTCAACATTTAGTACATCAATACTCAGTTAATAGCTGTGCCATGGGACGTGACAGTGCAGTCCTGGAGTCCCAGGGTTTGGGAGGTAAAAGCAGAAGGCTTCTAAGTTCCTACCAGCACAAACATAGCACATACATAGCACATTGGGGGCTAGTCTGTTCAACATAGACAGTGCTTCAAAAACACATAAATAAGAAAGGAAAACTCAGTTTACAGTAAGTTCCTGATACTTATCAATCAGGGCCTATTTTAGAGGACCCTTACTGACCCAGTTGGGGAGGCCGAATTTCACCCTCTCTAGACAGTAAGTGTGCCTCCTGAATACCTGCCAGCATTGGCAGGGCAGGGAGAGGGTGTTACAGAGAACCTCAACCAATACCCTGTCTTTCAAGCACCTTTCCCACAGACCTCTACCAGCGTCTTAGACTTTCATGGAGATGGGGCCTTGGTCAAATTGTTTCTCAATTTCTATCACTCTATGTGTGTGTGCATGTGTGCATGCGTGTCTACTTGTGAGTATATTTGTGTTGATGGACTGTTAAGAAAGTAAGGTGCAGCCATCATGATGCTTCATCCATAGAAATATGCATGGGTGTGCATCTCGTGAGAATTCTAGGCAGTCTCCTTTCTGTGAACTGACACCACAACTCAGAAAACGCATCATTCCTCAACTGTATCACCAGCCTGTCTCTAAATGGCCCCAGTTGTCTCAAAATATACCTTGCATTTTTAAAATCCAAATTGGAATATCCCTGAGGAAGATCATAGTTTCCTTATGTTGCAGAGGATAAAATAGGACGTCAAGTTATTTGCCAACTGCTGTTGATACGTGACTCTGATACCTGCGGTCTTGGAAGGCAGTTGGACATATTGCTGTTGACTTGGAGAAGTCACTCAATTGGGGTACGCTTGCTTCTAAATGTCTCTTGAACATGGTACTTTTCACACCGGCACCATCGTAGGGCTCCAGGATGAGGGGTTAGACTAGATGAGATTGGTATCTGTCTCTGCTCTGGGTCTGTGAAACCCATTTCTATTTTGCAGAATGCTTGAGTATGATGTTCAAAGGAAAAATAGTCTAAGAAATTTTATATGCAGGCCGTTTTCAGCTTAAATGGTAACGAAAATTTGAAGTTGCCAGTCAGAATATCCTGAAACGACCTTGCACTCCCTGCCCTCGGCCTCCTTTCTCTGTGTCGCTGCACCTCTTCAAAAGAACATTTGCCTGCAGTAACCACTCCATGACAAGGACAGGAGTACATTGAGAAGTCAGAGTGGCAGGAGACAGCGTGGAGAGGAAGAAACTCCCGGCGAGAGGGAGTGGGGGAAGGAGAGCACCCCATAGCTAAGGAGCATCTTTGCTGAAAGTATCTGGAAAGAATGAAACAATCCCCTTCTGTGTTTGGAGACATTCTCAAACACTCTGCCATTTAATACTTCATTTAAAATACCTAGCAGTCTATGAGGAGAGGCCTGAGAAGCCTGCTGCTGTGGAAAGAATGAAACAATCCCCTTCTGTGTTTGGAGACATTCTCAAACACTCTGCCATTTAATACTTCATTTAAAATACCTAGCAGTCTATGAGGAGAGGCCTGAGAAGCCTGCTGCTTGAGCTCCTGTGCTGACCACATCACCAAAGCTCTTGAACCCTCTATTTTTTCTCTCCTGGCTGACCTATGTCCCCACCATACCCTCCAGAAAGCCAGGGGATGCTCAGAATCGAAACAGTCCGGGCTCTGGGAATGACCTAAGCTGGCATTGTTGGGCCAGGCCTCGGCACTGACCTGACTGGTCGGGAGGGTTCCCGTCAGCACCTGTAATCTTCTAGGACAGGGAAAGCATTATAATTTCTTGCAGCTTCCCTTACTGGTCACACCTGCCTGCTGTGTCGAAACCCGGCTCCATCTTTCTCCTTGCTCAGCAGCTCCCTGCTTCTGCAGTAGCCCTGGGGAAACTGAAGAGGATTTCCTCCTCTTCTTATTCTTCTCCAGTCACTGGCTTTCCAGTTTGTACACACAGAAGTAGCTGCTCGTTCAGTGCATTGAGCAAAGCCGTCGGACACATGATCATATGAACAAATAGGAAACTGTGCCCCTAACATCATCACCATCGTAGCCAGTGTCCTTCTACCTCCTGAATGTACAAAGCCCAGTCATTTCAGCTCTAAATCTTCTTAATCAGCTTTGTACTGACACAGAGAAAAGACAGACATTGTGGAAGTGCAGCTAATGCACTTTACACTAATTAGCACTCGGCAGGCAGACATCTAAAGGATGAAGCAGACACTGCTAACACCATCAAAGGCAGTGCATGGTCAGGAACCCCAGCCACCACCCTCACCCCCAGGGCAGGACCATGCTGACTTCTACCAGCATAGATGACTTTGTCTTCAGTATTTGACAAGAACCAAGGTCCATGTGTTGGGAGAGCGAAACAAAACTTAATGTATTTAAAAAGACAGGACTCCAGTATGCCCTGGGAAAGAGACAATCCAGGACAGGAAACGTGCAGTGGGTATGTCACACAGTCTTTTTCTTTCACCACTTCTGAAATGCATGGTAACGTTATAGTCACGGTCACAAGTGTGTCGAGTGACAGGAGAGTCCCAGGAACCTGTGGGGAAAGTTACAGGGGCAAAAATGCACACAAAGTTGTCACATCTCCAAGAAGATTGGGGACTTAGAGAAAGAATTGCTTTCTAATTTTCAAAGGTCTTGTAGCGTATATGCATATGTGTGTGTGTTCATGCCTGACAAGGTGCATCATGAAAAACTTTCTAAAGTGGTATCTCACTGACCTCTTTCCTGTCTTCATGTAAGGTAGGGAAGACCTTGCTTTCTGTCTGGGGATCTGAGAAGTCAGGGTAGAAGTTGGTCAGGAAGATGAGGCTAGGGTGATTGACGTCCAGCCAGAACCCTTAGATGCTCTGCTCACTGTGTCTCCTGTGGCTCTTGGGTTGTTCAGGGGAACTAGTTTGTGTGTCCTCATTTAGAGGACTGAATCATCCAGAGCTGTCTTAGTTAGGGTTTCTGTTCCTGTGAAGAGACTCCACGACCACAGCAACTCTTATAAAGGAAAACATTTAACTGGGGCTGGCTTACAGTTCAGAGGTTTAGCCCATTGTCATCATGGCGGATGGACATGGTGCCCTGCAGGCAGACATGGTGCTGGAGAAGGAGCTGAGAGTTCTACATCTTGCACAGGCAACGGGAAGTAGAACTGAGATACTGGATGTGGCTTGAGCAGATATGAGACCTCAAAGCCCGCCTCCACAGTGACACAACAAGGCCATGCCTGGTTTGAGCCTCAAGACTTAGGCAGTTAGCAGTTCCCATTGCAAAATCCCCAAGCAACACAGCTAAAGAGAGTTTCTTTCAGCTCACAGTTTCTGAGTTCTCAGTCCACAGTCACTTGACTCTATTGCATCTGGGCCAGGCTGAAGCCGAACATCCCGATGGGAGATACATGGCAGAGGAAAGCGCTCTCTTCATTGCCAACAAGAAACTGAGAAGGAGCCCACCTGTGCTAGCCTAGGCCCCTGGCTTGTGGGGTGGTGCCTCCCACATTCAGGACAGGTTTTCCAGTCTCACAGGCACAGCCAGGGGATCGCCCTGTTCAGTGCTTTTCAGTCCCATGAAGTCAGCAGGCAGGTTGACCACACCTCCAGAAGGTGTCCAGGTCTTTTGAGGCAAGAAGACTGTATACTGACCTTCAGCACCGAGTTATGCCTGCACCTTTTGTTTTTCCTGTTTATACGTGGAGCGTTCATTTCCTGAATTCATCTCTTTACTCCCTCATACCACCAGCTTCCCACACAAGTCACATGCTTAGTATTATTTTGCAATGCACTGGCGATACTAAAACATAAACGCCCTACACGGGTCCGGCACTATTGGTGCGGATGAATGAGTGAGATTCCTCAGACTAGACCCTCAGAGGCCGAGTCTTTGCTCAGGCTAGATCTTGACTTGGCTTTGGAGAATAATTAAGAGCAAATGGGAGCTAGTGCGATATTAGGCAGGAGCAGCACGCACAAGGAAGGGAGTAGCCTTAACGAGAGCTTAATTCCTGTTGGGGAGCTAAGGGTTTGTGTAGGGTAGGCTCCTGCTGAGTCACAGCTGAACAAACTCAGAGGTAATGGCCTCCCAGTTCACAAAGCCAGGGAAGACGCCCTCCCTGTTCCCTGACTGGCCTTGTACGCCATGCTGAATATCTTATTTACCCTTCTCCCTGCCTTTAAAATATTTCCTTTTTCTAAAATCATTTGACTCATTTTTGCTTTGTTCTGGCTTGTAAACTTATTCTGGATGCAAAGGGACAAGAGGAAATAGGAAACATTTTAATGAATATCATCATTTTGATTTTTTTATTTGTTTGTTTTGTTTCATTTGTTTGCTTTTCAAGACAGGGTTTCTCTGTGTAGCCCTGACTGTCCTGGAACTCACTCTATAGGTCAGGATGGCCTCAAATTCACAGAGATTTGCCTGCCTCTGCCTCCTGAGTGCTGAAGTGCCCAGCTTCATGTTGAAATACATTCTTAGCAGAACTCATACTATGAGTTCCTATGCTCTGCTTGTATGAGTGAGTATTTGCGATGATGTGTAGCCTCAGCCATCCTCATTCCCAAATTATCTGATAAGGATTTCCCACTGGGTTTTTAAAAGATTTGCTGATTAACTTCTTGGGTAGAAGTTTTTCTTTCATGTCTTGCAGAAGTGACTGAGCTGTCTCCCTCCAGTGTGTCTGGCTGGGGTTTAGAGGCCTTTGCTGCTGCATGGCTGCTCTTCCTAGGCAGATAATTTTGGAAGCAGGGTCAATAGGGTCAATACTGACACTGGGAGCTCCCGGCTTTAGATGGAAACCGCAGAACTGTGGGTGGGGGTTTGACCGCAAGGAGCTGTGAATGTCAGAGCTTGATAAAAACATATCTTAAAGATAATTAAAAAGAGGTGGGGGGACGACACATGCCAGTAAACACAGCACTTGGCCCATGGAGCAAAAGGAGAATTTGTGAAATGCTGTCTCAAAAAATAAATAATAGGACACAAAAGAGCTGGGAAGATGGGCAAATGGACAGAACGCTGCCGCACGAGTGTGAAGAACCGTGTCCTGATCTCTAGCCTCATGTAAAGCCAGGCTTGGCAACCCCTGCTGTAGCCCCAGCACTGTGGGGCAGAGATCTCCAGGGCTTGCTCAACAGCCAGCCTAGCCAAATTGAGCTCTAGCATCAGTGAGAGTCCCTGTCTCAAAAAAAATAATGTGGAGAACTGAGTGAGTATAGACAAAAGTTTCTGTCCCACCCAGTCCCACAGCCTTTCAGCCCCAAAGAAACACACAGAGGTTTAACACAAATGATAAACTGTTTGGCCTGTTAGCTCAGGCTTATAACTAACTAGTTCTTACTACTTAAATTCACCCATAATTCTTGTCTATGTCTAGACACATGGCTTGGTGCCTTGTCTCAGTAAGGCATTCACATCTTGCTTCCACTGTATCTAGCTTGTGACTGTATCTGGCTTGTGACTCTGCCTTTCCTCTTCCCAGAATTCTCTTAGTCTTAATCCCTGCCTATACTTCCTGCCTGGCTACTGGCCAATCAGCATTTTGTTAAACTAATATGAGTGACAAATCTTTACAATGTACAAGAGCATTATCCCACAGCAACTGAGGAAGACATCTTGAGATCAACCTCTGGCCTCCTTTTGTCCTCACATGGGTGAATGTCCTCATGCACACATGTGCTCACACACACACATACACACGTACACACACAATATACACACACATAGGGACAAGCAAACACTCCTTAAAGGGGTTGGAATTTTGACAATACTGTTAATTTTCTGGAGGGTACATGCATCAGAATTCTTGAATCATAAAAGGAAGCATTTTTATATAAGAAGTATAATATAAATTTTCCATGCTTTGTCATTCTGTAGAATGACTCAAAAATTTAGGTATCCTTACAAAATGCTCCTGTGGAGTCCATGGTGTGTTCAGTGCTTAGAGTACGCATCAGTGCCCAATAAATGACAATAAATGTTTTTTTCTTTATGTTGTTTTCTTTTATAAAAAGGGTCTTTCTCTGTAGCTCAGGCTGGCCCAAATCTGAATCCTCCTGCCCCAGTATCCCAAGTGCTAAGTAACAGAGCTGAGTTTCCACACATAGTCCAACAAATGTTTTCTGAACTAAACTAAGCACAACACTGTTGTGGGATCTCTGCACGTTGCGCTAAGATACATTCTCTGTGATTGGTGTAAGAAAAGCTGAACGGCCAATAGGTAGGCAGGAGGTATAGGCAGGATTTCCAGGGAGAGAAAAGAAGAGGAGGAGAATCTAGGCTCACAGGAGACACCAGGGGATGTGGAGAGGAAACAGGGGGTGCAAGATGGAAGAGAAAACACTATGTGATAGAACATAGATAAATACAAATGGGTTAATTTAAGTTGTAAGAGCTAGTTAGGAACAAGCCTAAGCTATAGGCCGAACTTTCATAATTAACACAGAATAACACAGAAGTCTCTGTGTTATTATTTGGGAGATGGCTGGCAGGACAGAAAAAGATTCGTTACACAATACATTGCAAAGCATGCTGAATGCATTATATTTACCATTGCAGTCTCTTGCACAGATAGCTGTGTGCTAGCATAGATAGCTTGGATTTTATAAATCAAATATGTTAAGCTGTGTAGCAGAACAGCCCATAGGTAAAACCAAAAAGTATGTTTGTGTATGTGTATTTATGTGTGTGTATCTGCGTATATGCGAGTGTATCTGTAGTATATGTCTGTTTATATGTGTGTGTGCATGTCTGCATGTATGTATGTATGTGTGCATGTGTATGGATGTATGTATATGTGCATATGTATATGTAAGTGTATGTGTGTATATGTAAGTTCATGTGTATGTGTGTGTGCATGTATACATGTGTGTTTGTGTACATATGATGTTAAGTAAGATGGACCAATGAGATGATAGACCCAGAAGCTACAGTGCAGTCAAGCACAGGCTAGCAGAGGCAGGGTCAGCTCCAGGGTGGCCATGGTAAGCCTTATTTGAGACACAGGGACTCATGCCAGTGTTCAAAACTCTCTTTGCAGAAACCCAGAGCTCCAGCATCTCCTGCCACAGAGGAGGATGCCTGCCTCTCCTTCCCTAAACCTCCACCGGACCCTGCCAAGATAAGAAGAATAAGCAGTGCACGTGCACGCTTCTACAGGGCTGCATCCCAGGGAATGCTCCTGCCTGACAGATCCCATGCTGTCGCCCATTGTAAGGCTGTGTAACATCCTTCAGGGTCAGACAGGCATCCTGCTTGAATTTGCACAGAAAAGCTATTTTTTATATAATTTTTCCTGCCCCTAGATTCTTACATAAACTTAGACTTTGTTAATATTGGCCACATAGTAGCTAAGAAAATGATTTATGCATTTCTCTCCAGTGTTGTGTAAAGAATATCTAAATTCACCACTTTGAAACACAAACATTACTCTCGTAAGAAGTGAATATTAGAGTAGGTGCTTTCAAATGAATGGCTCACACAGAAAAAAGAAATAATTTTTAGGGTAGAGTTTTTGTTTTATTTTGGTTTAGTTTTGAGTTTTCAAGACAGAGTTTCTCTATGTAGCTTTGGAGCCTATCCTAGAATTTGTTCTGTAAACCAGGCTGGCCTTACTGAGATCCACCTGCCTCTGCCTCTGAAGTACTGGGATTAAAGATGTGCACCACCTCCATCTGGCCTAGGGTAGAGTTTTTAAAACATTGTTCATTTCATTAGAAAATAATGAGAATTGAGCCACTGAAGTGGCTCAGTGGGTAAAAGTCCCTCCCACCTAGCCTATCAACCTGGGTCTGATCCCCGGAACCCAAGTGGTGGAAGGAGAGAACCGACTCCTGATGGTTGTCCTCTGACCTCCACACCTGTGCCCTGACCCCCTGAGTATGTACGCACACCATAAATACATCAAAATATAAAAAATAGTTCAAAGAAATGAGTGAGGATTATGAGTCTCGTGCTGCACGCCAGCGCCAGCTTTAGTTGCTTTCTGATCCTTGTGAAGATGTGGACTTGGGTTGAATGGGACTTCTGTTCTTGCTGTACAAGCGCTGGCTGTGTGCCTAGACCCACAAGTGGAGGACAAAGGTGCCACCATGTAAGGAATGTAGCAGGTGGATCAGACTCTCCCCAGGAACACTGAAGGCTCCCAAGGGCATGGACAGGAAGAATGATTGGTTGGATGGCAAGAAATTTGGTGGATAACTCTAATGTTGAAAAGAAGTAGTAGAACAGAAGTAATGAGAGCCCTCAGGATCTGTAGGATGCAGGCCAAGGACTGTGTCAAAAGACTCCAGTTGTTGAGTGTGTGCAGTCCTACTGTAAGCTGTTTCTTACTGCCCGTGCTCAGCAGGGTAGAGAGCTATTTCATCCGAAGCTGATTGAACCAGGCCTTCCTCATTAGGGACCGATGAAGATGGGTTGGACCACCATGACCCAGGTGGTCAAAAGCATCCATCTGGGCTGCACGCTTCCATCTGAGCATCCTACTTGTTTGGATTGGAATCTTTTCTTTTTACTGCCAACATGTAGATGGTAGCAGGATGGAGGAGGAGGAGCCAGGTTTATGTCTTCCTGTAAAAAAAAAAAAACAGATCTGGAGGGACTATGTCTTCTGTAGAGAATGGTTGGAGCTCAGAGATAGCCTGGGATAAGATCAGCAGGTCACATGTGCCCCAGCTCACTTCAGGTATTTCCCCATTGGTGGTGGTTATAGAGGAAGAGGTAAAATCTATGAGGAAGGGTGGGGGCGTGCATCATACCAGGATGCTATAACCAAGTAGATCATGTATTTGGCAGCTTGATGTCCCCTTTGTGTCTGTTCTGAGACACTCACTCAGTCTGTTACTGTTTGAGCTTCTTACTGAGTGCAGTGTACCATTCTAGGCCAGCAAGTCCTGTCCTTAGAGCATCCTCAGTTAGGGATGGTAGAGGAATGATGTAAGTGAGACTGAGGGGTCCTCCCAGGCTGTGAGGAGGATAAAGAGCATACATAGCAAGGTAGGAAGTGACTGTACTTTCCTTCAGCTCAGGGGCCGTGTGAAGGTGCCTTCAATGGCACTGAGGCAGCCATGAGCAAGCTGTGGTCAGAGTGTCCATGGTGAAAGGACAAGCAGACAGAAAGGCCCTATCCGGGGGTGAGCTCAAGAGCATAAGATGGTCAGCCACCATAGGGAAGGTGGGGGAGCTGGGACTGGAGGGCCATGAAGATCCTGGGAATGAGGACAGTGGCCCTGACTTGATTCTGCCTGCCATAAATGGTCAGGACAACAATCAGGACAATGACAACATGGCCTCTGGTTTTAGTTGAGCAGCAGATCTCAGCTGTAACTGCATGAGAGCATCAACTGGGTGGGGAACTTCAGGCTAAAGTAGGAATGATCCCAAAAATATAGTCTTCCTGGGCACTTGTCCTGTCATCCTGCTTCTTGGGTCCAGGGTCAGGGTAGTCAGACCAGAAGGGATGGGTAACTGCAAAAGGAAATGCCTTGCCAAGATGAGAAAGGTCTCGGGAGCTTGGGGTGTCTTCCAAATGAACATGTCTGTACCTGAGTTCACTGCCTGCTCATGTCTTCCTGCTGGTGTGAAGGGGACCAGGGAGAGAAGCCTTCCCACTGTCCTTGTTCTCAGTGCTTTCCCCTTCCTGCTTCCCGCCTGCCCTGCTGTGCATCCGGCCCTGGCTTGAAGGCCACAGTGGCCCAGTCCCTGGCTGGGAGCCAGCGCCTCCCAACACACTCAGGTGGGTCTTCCTTCCAGCTCTTTACCTGTTCTGTTTGGCCACAGCCCATATCTTTGACTTCTGTGTCTACGCTCAGGAAATAATGACAATAAGAAGCCATTGTCATTTAAAAGCACATATCAATTTTTAAAAATTAACTGGGACTGCCCCACCCTGGAGTCCCTGTCATTTATGCAGGAGCCATACTCTCTATTGTCTAGAAAAGGTGCTTTGTAGGGTCACTGAGGCCCCAAAGCCATCTGAGCCTGGAGACCTGGGGTGTGCCTTTCTCTGGGTGTGAAGTCTTTCGTAGCTGACACCCCATGGGTGGAGCTTGGGTGCGATGACTTAGAATTCTTGGGTTGAGCCTAGGAAAGGGACAGAGACTTACGTGGTCATCCTCATAGGTACACTTAGTGTAGAAGGCAGGTTTGAATCTAAGTAGCTGACTCCTCCCATTCCCCCACCGCCAGTTATCCAAACCAGAGGCCTCGGGGCAGACGCCACTGTATCCCAGTCCCTGTCACATTTTCCATCACCAAGCCCATGGACGGAGTCTGTATCCTCCTTTTCTGCCACTCCCAAAGCCTTTACTACCTCTTGTCTCACCCCTGCCTTTCTCCCTTTAGATTTGTCCTCAGCCCTTCAGGGGGTTGCAGGATTTCAACACAAGACCTTGGGAAGTGTCAGCAGGGCGGGGAGATGCCAAGATCCTAGTGACTGGTGCTGCCAGCAGACACCTACCCCTTTAAGCCTGAGGACCATGAGAAATGTTCAAATTTTGCATCCCATAGAGCATTAAGAGGCTCGGAAGGGAACACATCAGATAGCATCACCCCTGGTTCAAATCCTTCAGAGGACCTCTGTGCCTCCAAGAGCGATGATCACACTGAGTTACAGAAAATTCCAGAGGATGCTGCTGGCAAAGCGTTAATAGCTGTTTTGTGGAAACAGTTCCAGAGTTCAGGCAAGTCAGGGAGGCGCTGCTCATCCTGGCCGTTGTGCTTTCTAGAGTGGGGAGGAAGCTATTCTGGACAGGACAGAAAACCCCACATGGTCCCTTCAGTCTGTGTTCCTCCACTTGTCCTGGCTGTGGAACCTCTCAAGAACTCAGGGCAACTACCAGCTGCTCTAGAAGGAAGAATACCTTTTTCATAAAGGCCTGGACAGTAAATCTTTTAGGTTCTGATGTTCTATTCCATCTCCAATATATTCAACTCTGCCACTATAGTGTGGAAGTAGCCATTGCTGATTTATGACTACTGATTTTCATACCTTAATATATCATTGTTCACTTGGTTTCCCCC
>LOJH01055633.1:0-11834 GCA_001685095.1 Ellobius talpinus | reverse complement strand
TGGAAAATTTTTTAATAACAATAAAAAAGTGTCTGAAATAAAAAAAAATCTAAAGAGGTAACAAATAGAAGTTCTGCCTTCTCATCATTTCTCCAATGAGAATTTCTTCAACACTGTACCCACCATGCACCAAGGCAAAAATGAAGAAAGAGATATGTTTCAGGAGTTTTCATACGAAGGCAACTTTATGTTTTAAACATGAGTGTCAAGAATTGCATAATTATCATGGCATTCTACTCCCTCCTGCCATTACTGTGTGCCCAGCTTGAGAATTCTAAGGAGAATTTCTCTTTCCAGCTGCTTCATTCTTGGCCTCTCAAGAAGACATTTGAAATGGTTTGGTTCACTTTGATTCATGGTAAAGCAAGAAAGAGGTGTAGGAGAAATGTAGGGGCCAGATTATATAGGCCCATATTTTTACATTGTACGGCAGTTAGAATTTTGAGTGACCTGTGAGGCACAATTCATACCTACCACACAGAGGTGGTTGTCTAGCCTTTTGATAGTGAGGCAACCTGATGCCACCCTAAGCAAGTGGTCAGGATATGTTAGTGTTGTTATTTTTATTGTAATTTTGGAGGTCAACTAGGGAAGAGGTGGTTTTTTTAGTCTACATAACAAAATGAGCATGGGCACAGATGTGAACACAAACATAGCTATGGATGTGACCTAAGTCATGTTTTTTGCTACCTAGGAAACAAAATGTTAATTTTTTTTAGTTTATATTTTGATATAAAAGCTGTTTGGATAATAAACATGGGTGATTTTTAGGATGTAAATTTGGGGTTTTATAAAGGATCCCTGAAAACTCCCTCCTGATATAGTCGTGTGAGTTGTGTTTTTATTTTACACCTCCACTCTGGTACGAGAAATGGTTTATGTCCGGGCTGGTCCCTGACATATTGGTTCTGAATGTGGGGCTGATCGGTAAACCCAAAAAAACACACAAAAAAGGGACCAGACATATTACACCACAGGTAAAAAGGTAAATAATAGGCTGGGCAGTGGTGGCACACGCCTTCAGTCCCAGCTCTCTCGGGGAGGCAGAGGGGTGGATCTCTGTGAGTTCAAGACCAACCTGTTCTACAAGAGCTAGTTTCAGGACAGGCTCCAAAAGCTACAGAGAAACCCTGTCTTGAAAAACCAAAAAAAAGGTAAATAATAAATGCTCAAAAATAAGGAGTAAAATTTAATAAACATAGAAAAGCAAAAAAATAAACCAAAAGTAAAAATTTATAAATAATAGGTTATATATGGGGGCAAGGAAACAGTATTCAGTTATATATGTTAGTAACTAAAAAAAGTTAAAGTAAAACAAAGACAAAAATACTTAAAGACTATAGACATTATGGTCACAAAAATGCAACTTTTATCACTGCTAAGTGGGTAGGAAAAGTGAAGAAAATACGGCATTTGGCTCAAGAGTCGCCCATATGGACATCAGAGACAGAATGAGACTGTGGGAAACACAGCAGTGTGAGAAGGAGGGTAGCATTGTCCTTATGGAATATTAGCTTTGGAAGCAAGCAGGCTGGGCCTGAATCATTGCTCAGCATGAACTGACCGACTCTAACAATGTGTTTGATTCCCCAGTCCTCTCTTTTCTTAGACCTAGCATGGAGATAAGAATAGTACATCTCTTCCTCAATGGTTGAAAACCTCCACGGTTGAAAGACACTGTGTACCTAACATCTGCTGCAGCACCTAGAAGATGTTACCAAGCAATGGGCTTAGCCACTGTTGGAGTTTCCACTTGGGTATCCACTCATATTGGGCAATATGCTTATCCTCTCTGAGAATCAGTGTTCTCTTTTAAAAAATTATGATAATGATGTACTTTATCTTAGGAAGCAAGAAAAATGAAAGACCTATGCAGAAATTAATGAGGTGGAGACTGTATGAATCAAATGGCTCTTTGAAATGACATTATTGAAAAATCCCTTAACCAAACTAACCAAACGAACAAGAGAGAAGACCAATACAATGAAATCAGAAGTGAATATTACAACAGATATCAGGGAAATCTAGACCATCTTTAGGAAATATTTTTAAAACTTATATTTAAAAACACTGGAAATCTATAATAAATGGATATATTCTAAATATGTATGACCTGCCAAAATTAAATAAAGAATGTATTGAAATAGCATAGTTCTGACCTCGATCCTCTGAATATATGAAAACATGTTATGGTTGTGTAGCCTGGTGTTCTTGTGGGGTCCTAATGGTGGGAGTGTGTAGGGTGGGTGTTTCTGACTCTTTTTCCTGCTCTTGGGACCCTTTTCCTCTTACTGGGCTGCCTTGTCCAGCCTTGATATGAGGGTTTGTGCCTAGTCTTATTGTAGTTATGCCATGTTCAGTTAATATCCCTAGGAGGATTGCTCTTTTCTGAAGAGAAATGGAGGAGTAGTGGATCTCAGGGAGAGCAGAAGTGAGGGGGTTTAGGAAGAGTGGAGGGAGGGGAAACTGAAGTTAGGCTGTAACATATGAGAGAAGAATAAATAAAAATGTATTTTTAAAATATTATAACAGTAGGAAAAATATTTCCCATAAAGAAAGGCCCAGGAAAGGATTCACTGTTAATTTTTACCAAAATTTTAAGGAAAAGCTAACACTAATACATCTCAATACTCCACAACACACAAAAGGAAAGAAAATGCAATACTCATTTGATGAAGCCAGCAGTGCCTGACACCAAAACCAGAAAAAAATACAACCAAAAACAAAAAGAACTACTAACTGGTTTCCCTGATGAGGACAGATGCAAAATTTCTTAATAAAAATACCTGAACTCAGGAACCATAATCAAGCAGATTTTATCCCAGAGGTGCAAGGATAATTCAATATACACAAATCAATAAATGTAATGCAGCATATAAATAGACTTAAGGACAGAAAAGTCACTAAAGAAGAGGCCTTTAACAAAGCTCAGCATTCCTTCATTATAAATGCACTGAACAAACTAGAAATGGAAGGAACTCATCCCAACTTAATAAAGGCTCTATGCAGCAAATCTCCAGCCAGCATCATACTATGTGTGGTGGGGGAGTTGAAAGCCTTGTCTCTAACATCAGGAGTGAAACAAGTTTGCCAACTCCCTCTGGTCTATTTAGTATAGTGCTCACAGTCTTTGCTAGGGCAATGGCAAGGACAAAAATAAAAGAGGAAAGAAAAACAACTAGGAAAGAAAGAAAAAAAAGTCCCTACTTGCAGATAATGTGATCCTATGCTGAAAAGATCCTAAAAACACCACTAGAAAGCATTTAAAATATATGAAATATTTTCTTCAATAAGTACATCAGAATGAGAAATCAACATACAAAAAAACAATCCTTTCTACACACAATGGATGTGCCAAGAAAGGAAATTGAGAAGAAGGAAACCCCAGTTATAACAGCTTAAAAAATAAATAGAACATCTAAGGAGTTAAGTGACCTCTATAATAAAAACTTGAAAACACTGAGGAAAGAAATTGAGGAAGACGGTAGAAGATGGGAAGACCTCCCATGCTCCTGGATTGACAGGATTAGCATTGCAAAAATGTCTATTTACCAAAAGTGATGCCATTCCCATCAAAATTTCAAAGATGGTTTCCACAGAACTAGAACAAACAATCCTAAAATTACTGTGAAGGCACAAAAGACCCTGAATAGGCAAGGTCAGTTCTGAGCAGAAAAGCAGTACTGAGGTTGACCAGATAGCTTAATGGGCAAGGGTGCTTCTGCTAGGACCAAGAGATGTGTGATCCCTGAGACTCTGAGAAGAAGAGAACCAAGGAGAACTTTTTAAAATTACTTTTATTAGCTCAAGAATTAATGCCAAAAATCTGACAAATGTGATTCCATTAAATTAAAACTTTTCTGCACAAAGTAATCACCAGAGTAAACAATCTACAGAATAGGGGGGTAAAATCTTGGCTAAATGTACATCAGACTGGACACAAAAAAGCATATAAATTAAATATCCAAAATCTCAAATTACCCAATCAATAGATGGGCTAATGAACTAAATAGGCAATCTCAAAAGTAAGAATAAGTGACTAATGCCTACTTCAAAAAGCATTCAACAACATTGGTTATCAGGGAAATGCAAATTAAAACAGCCTTCAGATTACATCTGGCCCCAGTCCAGTTATCATAAAGAAAGTAAATGACATCAAATGTTGGTGATGATGCTGGAAAAGAAGAACCTTATTGACTGCTGGTGGGAGTGTAAACTTCTTGAGCACTGGAGAAGTTAGTATGAGGGTTTCTCAAAAGAATTGAAAAGAGAACATGATCCAGCTGTATTATTCATGGATATACACTTAAACTCTAACTCAGCATGCCACAGAGATTCATATATCCATTTGTTGCTTCTCTGTTCACAATAGCTGGGAAGTAGAATCAGCCTAGATGTTCAGGTACAAATGGATAAAGAAATGTGGTGCATTTAGAGAGTGAAATTTTATTCAGCCGTGAAGTGAAATGAAATGTCGTTTGTAGGAAAATGGGTGGAACTGGAAATTGTTAGACTAGGCAAAATACGCCAGACTCAGAAAGGCAAATAGTACATGTTTTCTTGCTGAGTGAGATCTGGATGTGGGGGGGGAGAGGGAGGTTGGGAGAGAAAGAAAAATAGTGCATGTTTTCTTCCTGAGTGAGATCTAGATGTGTGTGTGAGTGATGTGTGTATGTGTGTGTATGTGTGTGTGTGTGACAGGGGGGAACTACATGGGGGACCATGGGTAGGGAGGGTAAGATCTTAGAGGGGAAGAGAGCTAAGGAGGTAGCCATAGAATACATGTGACATAAAGAGCAGAAAGGAATCTACTTGGGAGGAGGAATGGAGCATCAAGAGGGCATAGGAAGGGTGTTGGACAGGGGACAGGGGACAATGAGAAAGGGGACAAACTAAAACGAACTAAATTGACATATATGGATGAAACTAACATAATGGGGGCCTGAGGAGATGGGTCAGTCAGTACAATTCTCCCACTGGAAGCATGATAGTCTGTGTTTGATTCCCAGAATTCACAATAAAAGACAAAAACAAAATAAAAGCAGGTGGGTGGTGGCACACCCACATTTGTAATCCCAGTGCTAGGGGGCTGAGACAGGGAAATCCCTGGGGCATACAGGCCAGCCAGCCTCTCCTGCTAAGTAAGTTAAAAGTGAGAGAGAGATCAACAGTGTCTCACCACCCAAAGTGGGTGGCATCTCCTGTGTTTCCACCCTGCAGATAGAGGAACTTGACTTCTACCACATGTGAGCCAATTCCTCAAGGGTCAAGTGAAAACAGATAACAAGGGAACCTCCCAGGAATCCACAAGGATGATCCTAGCTAAGACTCCTAGCAATAGTGGACACATAGCCTAGCCATCTCCTGTGACCAGGAAAGACTTCAAGTGGAGGGAGTGGAAAACTAATTCAGCCACATAACCTTTGTCCTACAGTCTGTCTTGCCTATAGTACGTGCTGGGGTAAGGGTAAATGAGAGATTGAGGGAATGGTCAACCAATTACTGGTCTAGGTTAAAACCCATGCCAGGAGAATAAGCCCACCCCTGCCACTGCCCAGAGCACCAGGACCCATGGGCTGAATGACCTAGAGACCTAAGATAGAACTAAACATGACTGGAAGAAAGTAATGTCAATGTAATGATGCCTAATGCTACCTACCTATGCACATAGATTGGTGACTAGCCCAGTAGTCATCAGAGAGGTTTTGTCCAGCAACTGAAGGAAACAGATGCAGAGACCCACAACCAAGTATTAGGTGGGGCTCGAGTAATCCTGCAGAAGAGGAGGAGAAAGGATTGTAGGAGCCAGGGAGGTTCATGACACCACAGGAAAACGCACAGAATCAACTAACCTGGACTCATAGAGGTTCACAGAAAATGAACTGACAACCAGGGAGCCTACATGGGACTAACTCAAGTACTCTGTATGTATGTTACAGTTATGTAGCTTGGTCCTTTTATGGGACTCCTAACAGTAGGAACAGGGACTGTCTGACTCTTTTACTGATCTTCGGGACCCTACTCCTCATAGTGGTTCACCTTGCCTAGACTTAATACATGTGGAGATGCTTAGTCACACTTGATATGCCATAATTTGTTAATAGCCATGGGAGACCTGATCTTTTCTAAATAGAAATGGGGGAGGAATGGGTTGGGGGTTGGAAGAGAAAGATGGGGAAAGGGACTGAGAAAGAGGAGGGAGGGAAACTGTAGCCAGGATATAAAATAATAAGTAAATTTTAATAAGAAAAAAGATTCATTCTATTCTCTCCCCTCTTCTCTCTCTCTCTCCCCCTCCCTCCCTTCGTCCATCATTCTTCCTCCATCTTCTTCCATCCTTTCCCTGACTGCATCTTTTCCCCTTTCTCCCCTCTCCCTCCTGCTACTTTGGCTAAAGATGAGGTGGTTTTATCTTGCAGTGTGAGGACAAGGAAAGTAAGGCAGTAAGCTCACAGCTATTCTCTGCCTAAAGTCATTCCCTTCCTCTCTCCTGTCTGACTACATAAATATCTCAGTTACCAGATCTCCATGGGATCATGGTGCCTAAGCCCGGGTAACGGACTCTGTCACAAACCTTATCATCCACTGTATTACGTCATCTGACCACACAGGCGTTCATCATCTTACATCAGCCTCATAAGAACAGCAATACAACATAATGAGATACTTTGTGAGAGAGAGAAAGCAGAGCCAAAAATTTCTGTCTTTTATGATACTAACCTCTTACTACGTCTAATCCGTAAGCTAAGAGCTATTGCAGGTATGTATGGATTCCACGTATGCATGTGGAAAATAATATACACATGTATGAATTCAGTACTATCAGCACTTTAAAAAAGATTTGTTTTATTTAGTTTATGTTTATGTGCGCATGTGCCTGAGCATGTATGTATACCACATTTGTGCAAGTGCCCACAGATGACAGAGTCATTAGAGCCCCCTGGAGCTGGAGCTGTCTGAGACAGGTGCCGGGAATTGAACTTGTGTCCTCTAGAAGAATAGCAATTGCTCCTAATCGCTGAGCTGTCTCTCCAGCTACTTGCCAACAATTTTAGACATCCCTGCAAGTAACTGGACTACTGTATTTTAAAGGTTACCTGAGGGCAATTCTTCACTAAGGACAATGATGTCCTCTGTTAATGCACCTAGCAAGTGCTCACCCACATTGGCTTGAACAAAAAGCACGACAAGAAATCCACCCCTATGAAATGTGGTCCAAACTTACCTCTAGTCACTTCTTTAGGAAATTTACATTTAGGATACACGAGATTGCTCAGCAGGTACAAGCACTGCCCTGCAAGCCTAGTAAGCTGAGTTCAATCCCTGAAATTCCATGTAAAGGCAGAGAGAACCAGCTCCACAAAGATAACCCTTGACCTCTACTGGTGTGCCATGGCACAGAGACCCACAAACCTCCCTCTTCTCTCTTAATAACATGTGTGTGTGTGTATATATGTATATATACAAAACATATATATTAGAATATGTATATATACATATAATATTGCATCTGGCCCAGGTCTATCTCTCTGTAGCATCCTTTTCTTGTTTGTAGTTTTGTCTTTTTCAAACCCACAGTACAGACTGCTGCTCCCCCCAGCACTGCAGACGCTAACTTTAACTCACCTTGCCCGAGTGTCCTCTTAACACAGCCAGATTAGGAGCTTCTAGCAGGCCATCTCCTCTCTAATGTCCTTTATGCCCAATAGATACTTAATGAACACATGCTAAATAAAGGCTGGAAACACCTCTTTGCTGTGCAGCCTACTTTCCCTTGGTCAGGCTCATCCCACTGGGGCCATAATAAACAGTCCCTTTCTCCCACAGGTGCTTAGCAGCAGAGTCACGTACTGCTGAGTAAATGGGAAGAGAAAAGGAAGGCGGCAGAAACATTTCTTTAAAATTCCATCTTCGGTGCACTGGGAGGCAATTTTCTTGCACAGACACACAATCTGCAACTTGACAGTCACATATCAAAGTAAAGACCAGGCTAAGTGCTGTCCATTTCCCTCCCGATGTGCAAGGGGGCTCGCTTTATGCTCTGTGGAGCTGGTCACCAATGGAGAGACAAAGAATATATCCCTGATTGCTGTTTGCTTGGGTTATTTTGAAAGTGGTCACAGAGCCTTCTGCTTTGCTGAGCGCTCCGTACAACACATCCAAATTTTCACTGAATATTTAAATGTTTGGTCCCCATTCAAGCACTTGACAGCTGTTTGAGTTTTTATTTAAAAAGAAAAAAGAAAAGAATCCCATGTTTCCTGGAGATTACTGAGGAAGGAGCTGCATCACTAACTTGATGCTGCCCAGAGCAAAGGAACTTAAACCAGGTTAGATCTTAAGACAGTCTGACCTTTTTAATATAAAGACAAATTATTATTTTGTATGGAGCTGGGGAAGTAATAAGACTGGAGACTGTATTCATTAAGATTATGCAAATAAGGGCATCTGGTCACATCACTTTTCAAGAGAATATTAAAACGGTGCTTCTCTTACAGTTTCATTAAGAACAGTGGATACCAACAACATCAGCCCTATAAAGCCAGGTACTGAGTTTGCAGAATCCAAGTCGAACCTTGCACAACTTGGTTTCTGGGTTGCAAGTAGAGGCCTGACTAGGAAACCATCAGTGAGTTCTCAGGCATGTACGTGTCCAAGGCAGCTTTACAGGAAACAGTTCTAAGCTTGTTCGCTGAGCCTTGAAATGTAGAAGAATGCAAAATAAGACCTGAAAAAAACAAATCTAAAAGTCAGAGTTTTGCCAGCATAATGGCAGAGTGAATAACTTGAGGCTGTGTCGGAAACCAGTGCCTTATTGAAAGTTGGTGAGAATTCTAGTAGTCTGCCTTCTCTTGCAATCTGCTTCCTCCCACAGCCTCAAGCTTCCTTGGGAATAATTTTATCCAAAAATGGCCCCTTGGGTGGAAGATGAGCCCACCAGAAAGAGACTGTGTACAGGAGAGTCATCAATGCCCAGGCAGAGGTGACCTACTGGCCATAAGGGGCCTGTGAATGCATCAAAGCAATCTCCCAAGAACGAGACAGACTCATCTCTCCCCTGCAACCCAGCATATTCAGTGGGCAAAGAGGAGACAAAAGTCAGTATGCAGAAACAAATGGCCTCTCCCTCCCCTCCTCAAAGGGAGGTGCAAAGACCTAGAGAAAGGAGAACTGTTTGAGGTGCTATGGATGGACTGCAAGGCCACCAGCATCCTAGGCAACAAATGGCATCTCCCTCTCCTCCTCAAAAGGAGGTGCAAAGACTTAGAGGAAGGGGAACAGTTTGGGGTGCTACGGATGGACTGCAAGGCTGCCAGCATCCTAGGCAAGCAGTAACCACTCAACTACTTCTCCAAGCCTAAGATAGAATATTTTAGTCAGTTGAAATGTGTACACTTTTAGTGTTTGCCTGAGCTAGATATTTTATAACCTTAAAGAGAGAGAGATTCATTTACCTCTATAAGAAGGAACGAAAAAGAATGTGGCCCAGCTAAGAGCTCGTGTAGAATTTAGGGGGAAATGATTCTGTAGGAAGGGAAGAGAATAAAGCTGATTTCCACAGTGCCCCACTGAGTCCAGCTTTAAGATGTGTCAGTAATAAATGTCTCACTTAAAAACATAACAGAAACAGAGCACTGCCCTAAGTTAAAGCCCACAGTCCTCACACAGCAGGTACATGTATTCCTGGCCCCTGCCCGTTGTCCCTGCTCCCTCCTTCTTTAACTCCAGCTATTCCGTTCTGAACAGAAGTTCCCAGGAAAAAAACTCAGATTCCACTAAGCCTTCTACAGAAATGATTAACTGTTTAGAACTCACCAGCGTGGAAAGGTAGGAATTGTGCAGGTCCAGAGCCAAATTATCTTGGACAATCTTTAATTATTTTAGTAGCCGTTATGGCACACCTCTGTGTGTGACCTAACATTCTTGTGAATATTGGGTAAGTTCTTGTGGAATGTATGGACAGACCAACTCAAGAGAGGATCATGAGCCATGTAACATCTGAAAACCCCAACAGAGACTGCTCTACCTTACTGTAACCTGCCTACCTGATATGTGCACAAGTCTATTAGAAAAGTGTCTTGATTTAGGAAACTTTTGTTTTGCAACTATAAAAACTTTACAAAACAGTTACCACATGGGAATATGAAATTTAGGGTAACCCAGTTTTTTGTTTTCGGGCCATGGTCACTCATATTTGGTTCCACAACAGACGATCCCTTTGAGGTGAGGACTCTGTTTCTTCTGTCAGTGTGGCTCTCTGGCATCTCCTCAAAAATATTAACTGTCTGTCACCTGAGGCACAGACTTCGCCCTCTTCCTTGAGTGGCTCAGCTCCTCACATCATCGCCTGGCTAATCCCTGCTGCTTCTGAGAGCGCTTTGATCGTTAGACAAACATCAGCTGAAACTTCATCAGAGCAAGAATGCCTTTGGAGGACAAGTAGCTCATGCAAACACGGTGAAGAAAATAATTACTTCAAAATGGATTTTGGTAAGAACAGAAGCCAAGAGAGCTCATAGTTAAAATTGCAGGATACAGGGGCTCTTCCAGAGGGCAGGCTATCCTCAGTGTTTTGTTTTACAGGATACAGGGGGCTCTTCCAGAGGGCAGGCTATCCTCAGTATTTTGTTTGACTTTGCTTGCTCACTCGCAGACAGTGAATCCACAGTCAGGTTACCTGTCCACTCCTTGCTGGGAAGAGACTTCTTCGAATTTGGGTGCCACAAGGAAGCAAAACTTGCCATCAGAAAAGTCAAAAACACAATTAACATCATAATGGAAGGCTTGTAAAACAACCCAGACCTACTAGTTTGAAGATTCCATTCAAAGTTTCTTCCTTTGCAGGTTAGTAGCCACAGCCCTTGAGCAGATTGCTGACAGTATCTGTGCTTTGACTCTTTAAGATAGTAAAGGTAGCTTCCTCTTAGGATGGTGGTGGGATTAAACCAATGAATTCCTTAACTCACTGTGCACAGTACACACTGGGCCTACAGAGAATCAATGCTACCATACTCTGCTGTAAGACATTTTCCATGACTTTCCTGACTGTACAGACAGATACATCAACTCAAGCCACAGTGGCTGGAGTTTCTTAAGAGCTATAAAACACAAAGGTTAAAAAAGTTAGCACTGAGCATGGGTAGGAGGCTGCCATCCCACTCAGACTCTGAGTGGGCACAGGAAAGATTACCTAAATGCCGGAAGGAAGGGAGGATTGAAGTAGAGAGAAAAAAGAGATGACTGCATGCTGCTGCCATCATAGCCAAAGGTTACAGTGAGCTCATTTCCAAGCACCTGAATTCACAAAATTAGAATGTGTAGTCATGGATCTAATGACCTCCTGTGTTCAATCACTTGTAAATTCAAATTAAAGCAGGTAACTGAATATGGAAGCTGTTGAGGTTAAATATGATCTTGTCAATCTCTAGATGTAATGAAAATTCCCCCAAGGAAAGGAAGGGGAGAGGGATGTGCATATTTTATATTTGTGTATAATATGTGCAGGATGTGCGTGCTTTATATTTGTGTGTAATATGTGCAGGATATGTGTGCTTTATATGTGTGTATAATATGTGCAGGATGTGCGTGCTTCATATGTGTGTATAATATGTGCAAGATGTGTGTGCTTCATATGTGTGTATAATATGTGCAAGATGTGTGTGCTTCATATGTGTGTATAATATGTGCAGGATGTGTGTGTTTTATTTGTGTGTAATATGTGCAGGATGTGTGTGTTTTATATTTGTGTATAATATGTGCAGGATGTGCGTGCTTTATATGTTTGTATAATATGTGCGGGATGTGCGTGTTTTATATTTGTGTATAATATGTGC
>LOJH01055632.1:0-11535 GCA_001685095.1 Ellobius talpinus | reverse complement strand
GTCAATCTACCTCTGCCCCTTGAAGTCACAGAGGTCAATCTACCTCTGCTTCCCTCCCAGGTGTTGGGATTAAAGGTGTGTACCACCACACCCAAACTACTCTTCTTTCTTTTTTTTTAAGGACTTTAACCTTTTTCTTTTCTTCCCAAGCCAGGATATATTTTTAACATACAGTAAACCATTTAGAGATTTTTTTTGAATCTCTTTACTGTATATCTCTCTTTATCTGACTACATTTCTTTAATTTACCAAGCAATATAGGTAGGATTAAAGCTGTGGCTTTGACAGCTGGATCCAGCCCATTCCTTAGCTTTATGAAATTTACCAGCTGGAGCCATGTTTATTGCCACAACTCTATGGCATTTCAAGGTCCTTGCCAGCAAGCAAGCTGCAACATTGAAATGAACTCAGTAGCTGACCTCCTGCCTCAAAGAGTCAGAGTTTGCAGTGGCAGGATGGCCCAGGAAGCTGGCATTTTAAAGTGGTACAGATTTTTACCTGCTACAGCTGAAAACCAAAAAGCATGCGTTCAGCTTTTCATCAACACTATGTTAGTGTTTTGTTTGTGAATACATAAAAATGAGCTTTGATTAATGGGAAACAAGACTTGCTACTAGTGGTTTTTAGCATGTGCATTGAAATATATTTAAAGACAAAAAGAATATTTTGAAATATTTTTAGTAACTAGCTATCTATATAGGTATTTATCTTCCTTATGCTTTTTTTCTGTGAAAGAAGAGGATGCATTTTATTTATATTAATTTTGCTATTATAAAATAAGCTTTTGCAAAAAAATAATATAACTATGAACTAAAATATTGACTCAACTTATTCATTTAAATATGGTACTATAACAGAAAAATATCAGAGTTAATGACAAGTATTTTTACATTCAATATAGCTAATTAAAAAGTTAATTTTTATGAATTCTCATTATTTATGTAAGGACATACAAATAGTAGGTAAACTAAGTATGTCGTCAAGAAATCATAGACAATGAGAATTACTGTTTTGGTCATATGAACCTTCAACCATATGTCACAGGAGTTAGAACAATCAAAATGCATATTGGTATGATCATTTCTTCTATTGACATTTCTTTTATAATTATTTTGTTTTAATGTAAGATTGTGTTGGCTACAGTTTCTATAAAGTCTTTAGAAAGGTAATGAGTTACTTCCTGACATGAATGAAGGCCTAAAGAAGCTCCTTTATGAACACAAAGTATTTTCCTCTATGTAGAGCAAAGGTAGTGATCCCCTAAATGCTGGTGTTAGGATGAGCTTGACAATTAAAGATCTGCCTCTACTCTCACAAGGACTTACTATTTTCTTTACAGAAAAGAATTTGTCGATGAAAGCTTTACTCAAGCTCCATGACTATTAAAAAGAACTTGTCTTTCACCATTTAATTGACATATTAATAATAGTCCTATTCAGCAAATCATATCATTAAGTTACCTACAGGGACACTTTCCCACTAGTTATCTTAAATCATTCCCTGGGTACTCTATTTCTGCAAATTAGACAGCCTACAAATGCATAATTGAGATTCTCATGCCTAGGGGAGTATTTAGTTACACCCACTTTAAATTTTTTCTATTCCCTAGGAATAGCAATTAGGGGATTCAAATATCTCCTTGTCTTAAGTTGAATGGAAAATGAAATTGATTTATATTCAAGAAATATTAATCCTCTCCTTGATTCCTTAAAATATCACTGTAAAATGATGTAAGGATTTCATTTGTTACATGAAAGAGTTAAATTATTTATAATTCAGAAGAGAATAGTATGTCAAATGCTTGATTTTCAGAAATAGCCTATTGGGAAATTAGAAACTTTATATAACTGTCTAAAAATCTCATAATTTATATTTCATGACAGTTTTGGGTGTATACATAAAAGAGCATCCTATAGCTATCAGATGACATAATCTAAGATTTCATATGTGACTTCACACACTACAATTTATCTGTAGCCCCAGACCATAATTTCATAAACTAGCCTGACTATTGGGGTTATGCTACTGATACAGGGGCATGCAAATATCAACAGCTTTATGCAAACTTGTCTTTATACAACCCAAACATAAATAAAAATTAGCATAAAAATCTGATACAGGGACAAGAGAAATGTCACAGCAGCTATGACTGGTAACATCCTGGCAGAGGACATGACTTTAGTAACCAGAACTCTTCTTTTGTGACTCAGAACCTCCTAATGCCCTCTTCTAGATTCAACTTGCTACAGCGTTAAGCTTGACAAATATACAAGAATATATACGCAGGCATGTGAACAGCAGACACAATACTAAAGTTTTAGAAGAATCTGATAGAAAAAGTTAGTGTATCAGGAACTTTTATATATTCAAAGGTTAACATAGTGGAGCACAATGATCATCTTGTTTTAGACAATTTCATTCAGACCATTAGGAGACTATTTTCTTCTTTAAGAGTAGTAGTTTTGATATATTTTAAAATATCAAATGCTCTAAAATTTTTACAGAATGAATCAAATAATATTTAGATAATAACTTATAAGATAAAAGTCAGGCATGGTGTACTTTAAGCAGGATATTATAAGACAATTCTAATATCACAAATTCTCAGTGAGATTGCTGTTTACTGAGTTTTACTATAATATTGAGGCTATAGTGTATATGTAAGGATTGAGGTAATAGATGAGATTGACTGGGGAAGGGTTAGAGAGAGAGAAACACCAGAGGAAGAGAAAGAAGAAAAGAAACAAAAAATTCTCCAAAACAATAACAAAAACCAACCCATATTTGGTATTTCAGTGTTCATGGAAAGAATACCATTAGAAAATATTACTGAAAATTTCTCTGTTATAATTTCCTTGTGTGTTTTTTCACGAAAAATACCACTTAAAATATACACCTGTAAATACTATGGAGGATTAACTTCATAGATAGTTATCGGCTTCAACAAATGCTAATAATAGTCTCTGACAATTATTCAATGATTCGTCTTTTCTATTATCAGTCTAAAAGTGATTGTTAACCAAGTTTCTGTGTAAGAAATAAAGAGTAAAACTAAATAGGTGGAATTAAATCACCACAGGATTAATTTGCCAAATGATCAGTCCTCAGCTAGTATATTACCTTTTATGTAGAAAAATATTCAAGCAATGCTGAATTTACTAAATTAGCAGTTTCACATATCAAGTTTTAGAAAACTGAGAAAATAAAACTGTTTACATCATTCCAAAAAACTTAAATTTAAAATACAGCCTTTTCATAGCACTCCATTCCAAAAGTTCTTTTCTCTCCTTTCACAGAAGGATAAGGAAGACCAATGGCTGGAGAAGAAGGTGCAGGGGAATAAAGACCACATTATTCTGGAACATCTGCAGTGGACGATGGGCTACGAAGTGCAAATCACAGCTGCCAACAGATTGGGGTATTCTGAGCCCACTGTATACGAGTTCAGCATGCCCCCAAAGCCCAACATCATTAAAGGTAAGCAAGATGATTTCCTTTCTGAAAATTGGTACTATCTGATCTTTTTACTCCTGTGGTATATTTCACTAGTAATGAATATTAAACTTGACAAACTGAAATGTCATTTCTATTTTCTAAACATGATTGTTGCATGTCATAATATTTCTCAGTCCTTAGCATGAGATATTAGGTATTTTGAAGAACTTGCTTTGACAGCTATAGCAGTACCAGTGAACAGGGGATGACGGATAGAGGGAGTGAACTGAAGATGAGAATGACAGATGAAAAACTGCCTGAAAAATGTGGTGAGATGAGAAGAAACATTTGCAAAGATGACTTATCTGTCAAGCACCTGGGAGCTTGTTTTCCAGTTCCACTTAGGTTTCTCTAGAGCTGAAAAGATCACCCATACTTGACCCATACCAATAAGTAGGAAGCAAAATCATTGAGGCAGAAACAGTTTATATGCAATTTTGTTAAGAACTAGAGCTGGAGATACTACGAGGGTCAAATATATCAGGGAACTTTTAATCTGTTTTTAATAAAAACAAATCAAGATCTCTGATGATGCTTATACATTGCAAATTCATATGCTGATAAAATTACCTAGTTATTAAAATTCCTCTCAAATACATTTTATGAAGACAACAAATCCAGGGCATATGCTAGTTCAAAAGGATATTCAATTATCTTCGTTTTGATATCATTATTTGGTTGAGGAATATATGTTTGTAATATATATTCTTATATATTTTATTATATTTGCAAATACCTCTATCTCTTCACATATATATGATGAGAACAAAATTTTGATTCATAAAACCCTGTCTTATTTCATCTGTAACACAGTATCCGTAATGGGACATACCATTTTTCAATTAAGGAGAAAAAGTCACTTTGACTACATCACTTACCTTATAATTTCAAGGTGACTACAATGTGACAATTTTTAAAAGCTAGTCCTTTCAGGATGAAAGCTATTTGATAAAATTATTTTTTAATTAAGTTATATTATGCTGATTTTAAACTTTAAAAGTAATTAAAATATGGCAAAGTGTTGCTAATATTTATTATTATGTACTACAGTTCTTGTGTTTTAAAAATGTCTAAGTTAGTCTCCTTCAGAAATACTATGGGTATCTTTTAATATTATGTTTCATTCCTGTCTCACCACATTATATTCTTAAGAGTTATCAAGTAAGTTATACTCATGTTTGCATATGATTTTAAAGGTTAAATGACTGTCTCTTTTCAAATGTACTTGGTGTATATATATATATGTTTGCCCTTTGGAAATGAATGAAATGATTGATTTTCATAAGTAAAAGTGTTTGGATCTAGTATGGGCTATCAATCTATTTGTTCTTATGAATTTGAAATACCAATAACATCTTCTATAGTTTTAGTATGCTTGTGGCAATTATATTCCATGCATGTCTCCCAAATGTGAATTAAATATGATCTCAAACTGAATCAGTGTAGTTGACCAAAAACTCGAAAGTATATCCCACTTCCAGAGTTCTCAGAATAGTTATATAGTCAAGTGAAATTATGGCTAATTTTTAGTCAAACATTCTGTTTAATTTCAAACTACAATGAAGATTTATATGTAGTAATAAATATAAATTTTAATAGGTACAAATGCACAGTTATGTGAAGTTCTGCTGTCTTTAACGTCATTGTAGAGAGACAACAATTGGCACTTTTTATGTTTAAAACCTACAAGAAAGGAGCTTGAATAATCTTAATCAAAAATAGTGATAAATAATTAAGAAGAAGGAAATGCAAATATCCATCAGAGTATATTACATATGTGCATCACTTTGTCACAATATACTCCATAATACTTTTATTTATCAAAAATATTGCCTTATAAAATATAGGATAAAATTATTAATAATTTAATGATCATAAAATATTTACAAATAAAATACAGCTATGCTCTTTACTGTTGTGCTCACAGAATTGTAGACATGAAAGAGCAAATAAGTAAATAAGTAACATATATGTTTGTAAACACTTAGTACATAGATCAAGAATTAATGTAACATACTCATTATAAAAGTATTTTTCTTTTAGTTTGTAAGCATTTTAATTTGACAGCTCATAGAAAACCAGAGATGGAAAGTGAAGAAAATTATGGTTTTATTTTTTCATAATGTGATTTGTATTGAAGTTGTACTTTTGGCCAGTACTGACAAGGATTCATCTGTGCAAACAGTGGAATTTTCAGCTGATCACACTTAATGCAGTAATTATTGCATCAGACAACAGGGAGTGAGCACAAGGATGATGTGTGCCTGTCAAACATGTGACCTTGACCACATTAACGTGGAAGCCTGAAATAGGATAATAAAATGGCTCCCCTAGGAGAAACTTTCCAAAGAGACTTGAAATAATTAACTCCTAGATATGTGTATTTCATGTAAGACATCATTTACAGAAGTAACTGTTTCCTTTAGCAACTAGAAAAAAAAGTGCATTTAAAAGAGAATTTGTACACATATGCCTCAAGAGAACCCTAGGAATGGAATTGTATCTCAATGGTCCATAAAAGTCATATAATTAAGTATCACACATCTTAAAGGGGAAAAAAGTAGTACATAAGATGTGTAGTCATTACATATTTTGCATTCATGTGACTAAGTACATGTGATGAGACAACGTGAATTCTATAAAAAGGAACAGAATGGAAAAGGGGAAAGAATCAACTGTAGTCACACTGTGGGAGGAAACTCACAAGACCTATCTACTAGACTGGATTTAATAGACCAGATTACTGTTAGCTTCTTTGTAAGCATCTTTTCTTCAGTTGAATACTTTTGTAGTACAGATTTATTTGCAGAATGACAGCCACATGAAGCATGGAATGTCAAATTATTAATTAGATATGCCTATTGCAGATGAGATGACTGTAACTTAAAAATTTGCATTCTGAGTCTATGAGAATTAACAGATGAACGATTTTTTTCTTTTTTATTGATTTTATTGAGCTCTACATTTTTCTCTGCTTCCCTTCCTGCCTGTCCCCTCCCCTTTAACCTCCTTCCAGGGTCCCCATGCTCCCAATTTACTCTAGAGATCTTGTCTTCTACAACTTCCCATGTAGAAGAGATGAATGGATTTTGTGAATGGGTAGAGACAATAGCACTCAAAATCATTATCTAAATTCCACGAAAAATTTCTATTTGTGATATTCCTAAAAGTTTTCTCAGTTCTGCAAGTACTCAGTCAAGCTGTTTAAGGGATCCTTCTTGATTGCTGAAGAAAGAATCCCCAAACTATCAAGTACCAGGAACTGGGAGATATATATATAAGGATTTTCATTCATCATCTTTCTGAAAATTAAACTCTTGCAGAGTCACTGGAAGAAAATAATGGTGAGATCATGACATTAAGGATTTATGTACTGAAGTATATGAACAAAGTGTGAAATGCGGCTGGGAAAAAGTATTCAAAATACATATATGTCATTGCATATATTTTTGCCAGAGTGATTAAGAGATTTTAGTAAGAAATGGGTCAAGGTTGTCATACGTACCCACAAGACTTCATTTACTTCTTTGTTAATAGTTAATTACAAGAGCTTTCCTGTCAAGGTGGGTAGAGTAGGTGGAAATTATTAGAAAGTTATTAAGATGGAGAAGACTGGATTGTTTTATAACTGATGTAATAAGGCCTTCCATAAGGTAGACACAAATGGAATTTCCATCAAGCCATCTTATAAAGTAGGAGATTATTTCATTTTCTCTCTATTGTACAATGTACAAAAAGTCAATAATTACAAGTGGAAAGAATTTCAAAAATAACAGTACAAAAATTCCATAAAGTACTTTACTTTGATATACTGATAGAATCCAGTGATTGGCAAGTCTGTTGTGCCACGTGAAAGGCATGACTTAATAGACTAAGAACTGTGTACTTAGTATTGTGAGATAATCCTTAAAATTGTGATGACAAATAATTTTGAAGCATTTAAACACGTAATATCCAGCAATGTTAAATTATATTTTCCATAGTATTTAAAAATGACCTTCATTGATTTTTACCACAACTCTTATGATTTATATTTCCAGTATTAAGTAAAGGAATAATTAATGCTCATTATCTGAGTTTTTATGAATAAGATACTGGTAAATCTAAATCCTCTTTTTAAAACTAGGACGATAAAAATTTGAAATTTAAATTGATTAATTGTTTGGTATAGATGATCTTATACAATATTCATATATATATACAGATATTTTTCTCATAAAGTTTATTACCCATATGCATCTACACATAATTAACTTCCAAATAATGGACTTCATATAAAGTTTAGATATGAATTTTATGAATATAATTTTATGCTCCAATAACCTGCTCGAATTATATTCATAAACAGCATATACCATTTTAAGTTCTTTAGAAGTATTTTCTGTTTATCTTGGTAGACATTGTATGCCCCTCAAGCTCATGATTCTGATTTAAAATTAGTTTTACATTTATAATATCCTTTATTTTAAGGATAAGTGTATTATAAAAGACACATTTTTTGTTTATGCATAAATAGAATATACAAATGAACTTATTGACAGATTTCAAAAGCCAAATCCATTTTGCTATTATATATATATAAACAGAATATTGAGCTTCAAATATATTCTTATAAAAATTATTAAAATGCTATATATGAAATTTAAGACTTAAATTTAAATTGTTATGACTTATTTATTAGTAGAGTACTTTTAAACAATAAATGTACCATTATATTTGTGAATTGACAAGAATATGATGTTCTAGAGAATTATCAGACATCAATATACATTGTAAAGTAATGCACAAATTATTTTAGCTCTAATATTCTTTTTTTCACTCATATTTAAATAAAGCATCTTTATTAATGTTTTTGCTTTTTGATGCTCCTTTGTAGTGATAGCAGGTATGATTTTTGTCTCACCATATTATTGGAGCAAACAATTCCTTTTGTACATTATTAGAAGCTAATAATTGGGATATTCTATCAGGTGAAGACATGCAATGTACAAGTATGTTCTTCAGTTTGGATAAGCTGAAAAGCTTGCATGAATCAATGCTAAGTAAGGCTTACCTGAAAGGCTTAATTTCTGTAGTCAAGGACATTAAACATAATATTTCCAGTGAATTATCAAGTAAAATTTTTGTGATTTCTACTTGAATTCAAAGAAACAGCATCTTATCAAGAATGGTTAAATAAATGAGAACAGAAAAAGCAGCATTCACTTGAATGGCAAATAAAAATGCTTTCCTATAATTCATGTTACCTTTAGAATATAAAATAAATAAGTTTAGAAAAAACATGAAATCATGGTCTAACAATTTGGAATTTAATTTTATCTCTCTGTAATTTTCAGTGGTGTCCAAATATTGACACTACACATCTGACATTATTAACTTTTAGCACATACTGAAACACAAAATAATAAATTATGGTTAAGATCATTAATTTCAAAACAATTTTGATATGGTTCAATAAGGTGTAGAGAATATGATAGTAGATAATTATCTGGGTTTTCCTAGATTTTAATTTCCTTACGTCTGTGTCTTTGTTACATTCACTTATATTTTATGGCAGTTAGTAATTTTTCAAATTTTAATTATTGCTCTTAAATCTGTATGGTAATTAATCATAGTAGATAGTACTGTGGACTATAAGAGGCTTATGTATACTGAAATACTTTGAATGCTGTAATTCACAGTGGTATATCATTGACTTCTTTTTATCAGTATTAATGTTCAACATATTATGTAAATAATTTCAATTTTTAAAAAAATTGACAAAAATGATATCAGATTAGCATGTTAAAAACCTCATTGATAATTTTCATTATATAAACTATTTTCAAGGAATGATTATTTTAAAAATACATTCTATAAAGTTTTAATCACTGTCTTGTGTCAGAGTAATTTTTTTCTAGGTAAATGTTAATAAATATGTGTACATATTTCATTAATTTTTCTCTTTTTTCTTTCCTACTGTTGTTTTATTTCTTTTATTTTATTTTCACATTTACAATTTAATTATTTGTTATTTATTTTATTGTGTTCTATGTTCAAAAATATTTTCATCATGCAGATAATTGCTGTGAAGAGAATACAGGTGAAAATGGAAGCCAGTCATGGCAGCTGAACGCTCTTGGGTTTTCTCTCATTATAACTATGAGTTTGTCTTGCTTGTTTTAATGTTATTGTCTTCTATGGTATTGCCTGAAGAGTAGAAACAGGATAATAAAATAGTATAAGCAAAATTTTTTGCAGTCCAATTTATGTTTTTAACAATTAGCCTCTTTCTGTCTTTACCAACATAAAAACATTCCAGAAATATTGTTTCTCTCAACAATTTTTAGCAAAAATATGCCTTGATTAAAGACTTCATTTTGCATAGTAGACTTTGCTATAAATAGTGTCCCTTGTACATTGAATATGAGCATTTTACATAAAAGTCCTGTTTTTATTTAATTAGTTTGCAAATATAATCATCCATAGGTATTAAGCATGTAAAAATTGTGGTTTTATAAAATTGTGAGTTACCTCTATTAGTCTTTTAAACTGTTTAAAGAAAGTTTCTGGTTTAATGAACATTTATAAGATTTTATAGTTTTTACCATTTAAATAAAATATAAACTTGATATCCAGTTATACCAGATACATATATCTCTTATTCTCTTTTCTTTAGTTTTGAGATAACGTCTGAAGCAGCAAAAATGAACTCAGTATCTTCCTTTAAATCTGAATATCCCATTAATGTTTTCTTAAGTGAAATTATCTCTCTAACATTGTCTGGAATAAATAACCTTAATGTCATTATGTTGAAATGTTGTTCCATTCAGTAAATTCACATATTTTAGCTGAAACCAAGTATTGCAGATGTAACATCCTATGCAGTTATATATTGAATTTTTCTGAATGCCGGACAGTCACTGTCTTTGGAAACTTCAAAATGAGAATGACTATTATAGGTAATATTTTCAAGGAGATGAAAATGAGATGAAAACAAGAAACTGCTGTGTTCAAAATTTCAAAAGAAGTGCAATTTGAAGAAAGACAAGAAGGGTATCTGTTTTTTTTTCCACTTTCAGTTATTTGAAAATGACAAGAAAGTCTCTTTTGCTTTGAACCACATCTTAGTGATGTGGTTAGGCCTCCTTAGGCCAATTAGAAACACACACACACAACTTTGCTATGTGTGCCATTTGTAGAAAAACATAACAGTTTTCATTTGCTAAATCAACTAATTTTCAGTTTTTGAGATTCACCCACCAACATCAAGCATTTGGATTCTCTGTGCTTTTGGGATACCCAAACACATTATTTATTATTGTTATTATTATATATGATTTAATATGTGAGGTCAAACAAGATTAGCTTTGTTTTAATTTATGATTTAAAATGTCTTTGCTTTCAACTATTTTTTTGTCTTATAGCTGGCAAAATAAATTAAAAACATGATCCATTCAAGGATAATTTTTTCCTTGTTGTTGAAACATAGCAAGAACTAATCCTGTTCATTGGATATGAAAATTGAGCTAATATTTTGGAATTTTTTTAATTTTGGAAAAATAACATGAGCCATACTTTCTTAATGATGTAGCTAATTGTGATTTGCAGTAAATTCCTTGATATTCCCTTAAGAGTTGATGCATTCATTATTGATCAGTAGAAAATACTGAAAATGAAGAAAATTAAAGTAACATTTCTAAACATGTTTCTTTCCATTCTTTAGTGCATGATTTAATCATCACAATATGTTGAAAGATGTCAATTAAAAAGAAAAAGTTACATCTTTTTTAACTTAACTTGAAATGGTTTTTGAAGCATGATGTATGTGCCTAGTCAGTTTTAATTGATTTTGAAGCTTATGTACCATAACTCAGCATTATCAAGAGTGATACAAAGAACACTCAAGGCCAAAGTTACACAGATACACAACATATCATTTTGTACAGCTCAAAATAACCACTGTGTGCATTTGTAATATATTTTATTTTATTTTATTTCATTTTATTTTATTTTTTATTATTTATTTTTTATTATTATTAAAAAATTTCCACCTCCTCC
>LOJH01055630.1:0-11834 GCA_001685095.1 Ellobius talpinus | reverse complement strand
TTATATATTAATATATTATATTAATATATATTATATATTATATATTAATATATTATATATTAATATATTATATGTATTATATATTAATATATTATATATTTTTATATATATTCTGATCAGGGTCTTCCCTCCCTCATCTCCTCCCCAGATCCTTCCCACTCATCCAACTCCATGGCCTCTTTCTCTCTTTAGAAAACAGGCAAATAAAAACAAACAAACCGAAATTTAAAAAACAAAGAAAAACCACAAGATGCATGCACACACAAAGATGCATGCATACATACAAACAAACCCCACAAGAACACAAATTGGAACTATAACGTACTAGCAAAAGACCAGAAGGTTAAAAATAAAATGTTCATACAAAGAAAAATAAGACAAAAATCTAAAAATATCACTGAGTTTATTTTGTTTTCTCATCTACTGCTGGGCATACCCCTGCTCTTAAGTGTGATTCTTATACCAAGAGCGACCCCACTGGACAAAGCTCATTGCTTTCTTTGCAATCAGTAGCCAATTGGAGATAGCTTCTGGGTTAGGGATGGGGGCTTCTGTACACTTCCCTCTCTCAGGGCTGCGACCCACCTGGCTTGGATCTGTGCAGGCCTTGGGCATGCTGCCGCGGTCTCTGCGAGTTCATATGTGCATTCTTCCTGTTGTGTCTGAAAGATACTGTTTCCATGGTGTCATCCATCCCTCTGGTTCTTAAAACCCCTGAGAAGAGGGGTTTAGTGTAGATATCTCATTTAGGACTGAGTGCTTCCAAGGTTAGAGGACCACTTTTGGCATTAGAGTCTCTTCTTCCATCATGCTGATCGCAGGTATCAAACTCAGGTTGGCTGAGTACCTTTACCCACTGAGCCAGCTTACCTTCCACAGTCCTTCTTTTCTGTGGAGGACAAGAAGCTAAAAGGAACGCACAGTAGATGCTGGAATAGGATTCCTAGGTCTCCCCCACTCCCTCACTCTGCTGAGCTTTCTGCAAAGGTACAAAATTCCATTCTTAGTTGAATGTGTTAGAACAGAGAAAGGTAAATGTGTCCCATGTTACCTTAGGAAAGGAGGACATAACACAGGAACAATAGCGAGAGACCCAAGATCTCCACCTTGATATCAGTGCTCTCCTGCTGGATTTTCAGATGCTTCTTTTAAGGTATAATTTATAGAATGTGAAATTCACTCATCTTGTCCTTCGTTTTTGCGAGTTTTAAACCACCATCACAATTATTCCGTTTCCCAAGTAGCCTTCTGCCCTTTCGTTGTCAATGTTGTCTGTTTTTGAAACTTTGAGACAGGCTTTGACTATTGTTGGAAAAGAGTATTCCTGCTGTTGCACAAAGGGACACCCAAACAAAGCCAAAGTAACTTTCAAGGCAATTTCTTTTTGTAAAAAGGGTGTGCCATGACCCAGGCTGGGCTAGTGAGTAGCACACATAGCCATGATGGCCTCTGTCTTCTATCCCTAACTTAAGGGTGTGAGGGCTTGGCTGTTCCTCATTGGTGTTCGACCTGACAGTCTACTTATGATTGGCTAATGTGGAAAGGAGCAGGAAGGGAATGCAGGAAAGGAGGAAGGGAGCGGGCGCTTTGGTTTATCAAGTTCTGGGAATGCAGGGAGGCCTTCATGTTAACAAAAATTTTCTGGGCTTGGGGAGAGGAAAAGATTTGCATAGATGTTTTATAAGATGGGAGGGATTTACAGAAAATTAGCTCTTGGTGGGCTTGCCATCTCTGATAGAAAACAAACAAAGCATTTCTCGTACCGTGTAGCTCAGGCTTGCCTTAAACTCACTATGTTGCCAGGGGTGTCTGCAAATTTGCAGCAATCCTCCTGCTTCAGCTTCCCAAGACCTGGGATTATAGGCATGCAACCATACTTGGCTAGGAGAATGCCTTTGAGGTTGATTCCGTGGTCCCTGGTATTGGGATTCTGCTCCTTATGGCCGAGTAATACCCTACTGCATGCTTCGCCGTGATTTATTTTATCTTTTAGCCAATTGATATCATCTGCTTGTTGATCAGGCTCCGGTGATTATGTATTAAGCCATCTCCCCAGTCCCCTGAACTATGTTTTAAAATGAGGGAGCACAATGAATTTTCTCTTCTTATTTTTGATTTATTCTCCCTTGGGCTATATTTTCTTCACCTCGTTGATTTGTAGTCACCCCTTATTAATGAAGGAAAGTAGCCTATTACCTGTGGTAGTGTAAGCTCTGTTGAATTTCATTCTAGTCAAGGTTTATATTTCTAGAGTTGACTCTCTTGGCTTTTAAAAACACACTGTTGCTATAACCTTAGTATATATTTGTTTTAAGAAAGGTTGGCATAGCTGGGATGGGGGTGGTACATTTCTTTTCCCCCCAGCACTAGGGAGACAGAGGCAGGTGGATATCTCTGAATTCAAGGTCAGCCTGGTCTACAGAGTGAGTTCCATGACATCCAGGACTATTACAGAGAGAAATCCTGTCTCAGGCCCTTCCAAAAGGTTGGCATAAATCACATTTAAATATTCAATTCTGTGATTTTTTACATAAATATTTTATATAAATATTGGAATAAAATAACTGTTTAATGAGGAATCTTCCTTTCTTCTCAAAAAAGAACTACTCAGCTCCCCTGCCTCTTAATACTTGGCCTGGTGCCTGTTATTTTGTTAAAGCTACCAAGTTAGTTTTAATAGCAACATTGGTGAAAAGAGGTTTCCTTCAAAGTCCTTGTGTTCACAGGTTTAGTGTTCCAGTTCCAGAAGGTTCTTTTCATCCCTCTTGGACAGGGAAAGGATTGGTCTAATATTCAGTAGGATGCAACACTCCCCATGCCTTAATATTCACACGATATTTTTAGCTCTTTTCTCTTCAAGAACAGCCTCATTAGTCCCGGCCATCGGGTTTCTGTGTTTCTCTGTGTTTATTTTCACACTTTAAAATTGGCCATTTTGGGGTTTTGTTTTTGGTTTTTGGTGGTGCAAAAGAGAATTCTTTTATCTCTGTAGAAAAGCCTCATAATGAGAGAAATAATAAGAGAGACATAAAAATGAGAACTAATATTAGCATTTTTATGAGGACCAAAATAAACTCTCAGCTGGAGAAAAGTAGATTTAATATTTTTTTTTCTCTTTTACTGAAGGAGGAAGGGATGAGGCATGATGGGGATTTCTGAGCTATTCTGACACAAAGGGAGGTTAATCTTTTTGTTTCACGGGGGAAAAATTACTGGGTCCAAGTTCAGTGGTATATGCCAGCAGCTTAAAAAAATTCACAAATTGATGTTATTATTGCAGTCTTTCTCATACTTTTTATTTTTGAGACAGGGTCTCACTATGTATCCCAGGCTGGCTTCAAACCTGTGGTGATCCTTGTCTTAGCCTCCCAAGTGTTAGGACTGTTGATGTGGGTCACCATGCCCAGCTTGCTTCTTGTAGCTTTAATGGACCCTACATATTTTTGTATGCGTAAACAGTTATTATTATTATTATTTCAAGCAGAGTCCATATGACTGGCTGTGCTGGAACTTGCTTTGTAGACTAGGCTGGCCTTGATCTCACAGAGATCTGCCTGCCTCTGCTGGATGCTGGGATTAAAGGTGTGCACCACTAGAGCCTGGCACCTGAGTCTATAGGAATTTAAGGGAAGGTGAGATCTTCCTTGAACCTACATCTTCCAAGTAGCATGCAGTCCTTTGCTCTTCCTCCCATAACTCAGGAAACACAGAACCCTGGATTCAATGGTGGAAAAGCATCCTTCCAGAAGAAGAGTGACCCACAGGGAACCGCGGGTGGGTTGAATTCCTTACCTTCTTTCCCTGGGCGTTCCTAAAGATCCTTTCTCTAGTGGAATATGGCTGTCTCTCAGAAAGAGGAATTTTATATTCCTGTCAGGGTTCATCAGCAGATGCGTCCTTTGAAGGCTCCAGAAAGATGTGGAGAGTTCTGCATTTCTACTCGTAGAGCTCTGGCTACGGGGCAGGGGAGAGGAGTTTTGGACACGGCAGTTGTCCTCTGGGTGGATGGCAGCAGAGCCCTGGAACACTTGGATTCATCCTGATCCCCACAGTAAGGCTCTCACCACACCAGCCTGGATAGATCTGCACTATCTCATCTTGATTTTTGATTTTCTTAAATTGAAGTAAAAGTCACATAATATAAAAACTACCACCGATTCCTGACCTTAAAAAAAAGACTATTTTAAAATGAACAATCGAGGGACATTCGGTTCACAGTCTAACTCCAGAATGTGAGGACCGGTATTTCTTATTGCCTTGATATAATGTATAACCACCAAGGACACCAGCTGCTGGACATGCTTGTGGGGATTATATTGATGACAATAGTTGGGACAGAAAGACCCCGTGATTGCCTGTGGCATCATTTGCTGATTGGGATCTGGGATTAAATAATTGGAGAAAGGGAGTTGAGGCAAAGTGTGCATTCCTTGCCCTCTGCTTCCTGATTGAAGGTGCCATGTGACCAGCCCTTGCTCCTCAGGACCTTCCCATCATAATGGTCTGTACCTTAAACTGTGAGCCACACCAGCCTTCCTCTGCATGATGCTGCATTTCATCATAGCAATGGGAAAAGAAACTAAGACATAAAACATTTTATTATCACCCCCAAAGGGAATCCTGTGCTCATGAAGTAACGAATCCTCACCCCTCCCACAGTCTCTGGCCATCACAAACCTGCACTTGCCCCTGGGTTTGCGTGCTCTTGGTTTCTTGTATGAATGGAACAGAATAATTATACAATCTTTGGGTCTGACTTCTCTTGCTTCCCATAACTTTAAAATTTTGAGATTCTTCTATATTGCAGTTTATACCACAACTTCATTTAAAAATGGATTTAATTGAACAAATCCATGTGCATGCATATGTGTAAATACACCGTATTTTATCTATCAGTTATCTGTTGATGGATATGAGCTGCTTCTGTTCTTTGATTACTGTGAAGAGCCCTGCTATGGACATTCTTGTACCAGCATTTGATTTCCTGTTTTCAGTCCTTTTGAGTATATGCTAGGAGTGGACTTGCTGGATCATATAATGTTATATTAATGTTTGTAAGGACTGGACATTTGTCCTTTTTTTAAATTAAAAAATTTGTATGTATATATGTGAATGTGCATGTGTTGCCAGGCTTGCACAGAGGGCACAGTCAATGTTGAGTTTCTTTCTCTATCATCATCATCATTATTATTATTATTATTATTATTAAGACATGGTCTCTTGTTGAACCTGGTGTTCATTAACTATCTAGACAGGCTGGTGAGCCCCAGGGATCCACTTAACCCACCTCCCTAGTGCTAGAGATACAGATATACTGCCCTGCCTGATTTTTCTTTTTTACATGGCTACTGGGGACCCAAACTTAGTCCTCATGTCTTGTGGCAGGTACTTTGCAGAATGAACAATCTCCCCTACTCTGCTAGATGCTTCTCTATCTGTGTTATCTTCAACATGAGCCCCAGAGTTGGCTATACATGCTGTGATGGCTAGTTTTGATTGTCAGCTCGGCACAACCTTGAGTCACCTGAGAAGAGAGTCTTGATGAGGAATTATCAAGATCAAGTTGTCCTGTGGGAGGGTATGTGAGAGATTGTTTTGATTGTTAATTGACATGGAAAGACCCGGCCCATTATGGGTGGCATCGTTCCCTAGGTTAGGTTAGGAGTGGAGAAAGCAACCTGAGTACTTTGCAGCAAGCAAACAAGGATGTGTTTACTCTCTTGTCCTTGACCATGGCTGCCATGTGACTAACTGCTTGAGTTCCAAGGCTTGGCTTTTCTGAAATGATGGACTGTAATTTGGAATTGTGAGCCAAACAGACACCTCCTTCCTCCCCTGTGCTGTTTTTGCCAAAGCAACAGGCAAACTAGGGTAGATGATTATTTGCACTGCACCCCTCACCCCAGGCCAGATGGTATATTCTTATTACTATACTGGCCTAGGTGTAGAGTATTCCAGAACCCATTTAAGCACAGTCTATAGTCTAGCTCTCAGTGACACACTGATATTCCCAGCTCCATGGCTTCCTAGTTAAGGGCCCGACCTTTCATGACCCCCTCCTGGAACAGACTGCATCCTCGAGAGCTCTGCTTTCTGACTCAGCCCAGAGTCTGAGTACAGCCCCTACCTGTCAGTGAATGGAGCCTTGTTCTATTTCCTGTGGTATGCTCGGATCCTCTGGGAAAAATAGTGTTTTCCAGGAGCACTTGAGGCACCATGAAGTGGCCTTCAGGCAGGGGAGATGGCTCACTCAGTAGGTGAAGCCTTTGTTTTGCAAGTGTGTGGACACCAGTTTGAATCTGCAGGACCTACATAAAGCTGGATGAGCCAGCTGCAATCCCAGTGCTCCTGTGGCAAGATGGGGAGCAGATATGGGACAATCTCCAGAAGCTTGCAGGCCAGCTAGTTTGGCTTAAGTGGCAGCAAGCAAGAGACTGTGCCTATGAAAGATGAAGCCTGCTGGTACTCAACGTTCTCCTCTGACCCTCACACGTGCATAGGGCTCCTGAAAGTGCTTCGAGAACTACCAGGGGATCTTCTGAAACTGTACAGTTCCTGTCTCCTGGGTTCTGGCCCCCCATCAAGCACATTCAATACCACAAGAGGAGCCATCAAGCACATTCAATACCACAAGAGGAGCAGAGACTCTCCAGTGGTCATTGCAGGCTGTAATACCATCTCAGCCGCCTTCTTTGTTAAGGATTGCTTCATGTGGGTTGATGGCAAGCATCCATGTTGTAAGTGTTGAATGGGTTCCCTATAAATGAGAAATCAGAGTAGGTTGGAAGGTGGGACTCCTATACTTACTGATGAGTCAAAACAGGTCCAAAGGACTGGAGATCCCTTGTTGCTTAGCAACCACTACCAGGCCCTTTGACTGCTGCGCTTGTTCTTGTGAATTCCTTGGGAATTAGAATTTTGACCTCAGAAGTTCAATTTGTCCTCTTATGTCCAGAATCTTGTGTGTGTGTGTGTGTGTGTGTGTGTGTGTGTGTGTGCATATGTGCATGCATGTGTATGTATGTGTACCTACGTATATGGCAGGTGGAGGAAAACCTTGGGTGTTATTCCTAAGGTGCTGTGCATTTTGTTTCCTTTTTTCCTTGTTTAAAGCAAAGCTTTTCACTGATTTGCCAAGGCTAGATCCTCTGACCAGAAAGTTTCAGGGACCCACCTGTCACTGCTGCCCTTGCACTCAACTTTTTAAGTGCATGTTTGGAATCAGACTCAAGTCCTCATCCCTGTGTGGCAAACTCTTTAAAGACTGAGCCATCTCCTCAGTTCTTGTGGCCCAGAGACTCTCACAAAGCAATCACATCTTCAAGTCAGAGTCAACATGAATGTCTGCTACCTACTCAGTCCTCTGTTCCTATGGCTGGGACTCTCCCAGGTCTGACTTACCCATAGTCTGACCCTACAGTGTTCAGCTTTATGGAATGTCAGGGAAGGAGAGGAGACAGAGTTCTCTGGATTTTCGATGCAAAGTCAAGCCATGCAGGGTTCTGATTCCTCCGCTGGCCACTTTAGAGTACTGACTCTGCTAGTTTGAATGTAATTAGCCCCCATTATCTCATAGAAAGTGTCAATATTAGGAGGTGTGGCTTTGTTAGAGTGGGTATGGCCTTGTTGGAAGAAGTGGCCTTGTACACCACTGTGAGTGAACATTCCAGATTCAACTGGTAGTAGTTCACGTGGTTCTACCAGGGGTACCCATCAAGCCCAGTGGTGGAAACATGACCCAGGCCTGGCCAATCAGCAGAAGCCAGTCCTCTGGCCACAGTAATTGGCTCAGAGATACACATGTGACTTAAGCCAACTCAGTGGAGTCAAGCCCAGGACTTCGTAGAAAAGTGGCAGCAGGGTCTCTCTTCACCTGCAGCTCCTGCCTATGGGATAATGTGAAGCTGTAGCCATCGGAAGTCATCGCCCTGTCTGAGTAGGTTCTGGAAGCTTGAGAGGTGGGGCCTAGCTGGAGAAAACAGGTCACTGGAGGAGAACCCTTAGAGATATATTATCCTTGGCCACTTCCTGTCTCTTTTTGCTTTCTGGTCGACTGTGATATGACAGCTGTTGTCTGCCACAGTTATGGCTTCCACTGCTATAATGTTCTGCCTAAGTTCACGAACATAGACTGGGCCTTCTGAAACCAAGAACCAAAGCAAATTGCTCTTTAATTGTTCTGTCAGGATTTGGGCCATGCGAAAGTCACCAGTCCATAGACCGACACCGGAAGTCCTTCCTAAGGAAATTAGGAGACTGGAATGGGAGATGCTAATATGCCTTCCTGCTTTCCTCATTGAGCTCATGCTTCGTGTTTGGGTGGCAATTCAGCAAAAATAAATTTCTTCTGTCTGCATCTGCAGCCAGATCTGCTGAGACTTCTCACAGATGTACTTTTTGTTTGCTTGCTTTTAGTGTTTTGAGACAGGGTTTATCTGTGTTACTGCTCTGGCTGTCCTGGAACTTGTTCAGTAGACCAGGTTGTCCTTGAACTCAGACATCCACTTGCCTCTACCTTCCGAGTGCTAAAGGCCTGTGCCACCACCACCTGGCACAAGTATACTTTTTATGGTGGCCATGAACACATGTTGTTGTCCATACTGGTCTGTGTGTCTCTTATTTTAAGTAGTAGTATCTTATCGTGAAGACAAAGGTAAGGTAGTTACAAAAGATTGTAGTGCATGGGCTAGGAGGACAGTTAAGTATTGAGAATTACCCATGAGAGCCACGCTTTAGTTTAGAAGGAGTGCATTTATTAAGTATACAGCAAGCAGCAGAAAGGTCAGCATCACAGGAGACACTTAAGCATCCAGTAGAAACCGACCAGGGAGGCTCAGGAACCAGCTGGAGCATCTGGCGGATAAAGGGGGTCCCAGGCAGACGCTTCTCTTCTCCCACTGCAGGCACTTCTACATCATGTGTTGAGGAGTTGCCTTTCCTTTTATTTTTCTTGTTTTTTAGTGACCCAGTGGATTTGATCAGGTTGCCCATCTGAGCATAAGTGTGTATGTTTATTAGTTTATCATTTACCAGAGCAGAGGCTACATTGCCAATGAAAAGATTTCCCTTCCCTAGCTTAATCTACTGTTTTGTTAGGACATGATGAGAGGAGCATTTTTTTTTTTGGGTCTCCTCTAAAACTGCAATACGAATGTGATCATGGCAAAAACACCGCACACATTCTAATTCAGTGACAATCTACAAAATCCTGGTTCGGTGTTCCTTGCAATGATCAAGGCCATCAGAAAGGGAAAGGTCATGGAAGATACTGTCTCTTCAAAGAGGAGACAAAGGAGGAGCAAGGACGAAATGCTGCGTGGGTGCCTACAATAGACAACGCAGCCCTGGGAAGAACTAAGAAGATCAGAACAGAGCCCAGCCTCTAGATGACAGTGTGCCAGTGTTGCTTCATTAATGGAATAAATATCACATACTAGTGCATGGTGTGTAGCAAGGGAAACGAGAGGGGGCCTGCAGGAACTCCCTGCTGCCCTCGCAGCACTGACAGCTGCTGAAAGTGTTAGGAGTAAGTGAGTTTCTTGTTCTGAATGCAAATGTGTTTCTGTGTTACATTCTTCTAGTCAATGGAACCTTCATAGTCCTTTTACCCCTTGTTAGATATATGCTGGTTAGTTCTTATTACCACCTTGACACAGACTCGAGTTACCTGGGAAGAGGGAACCTCTGCGAAGAATTGCTTCCAACAGATTGGCCTATAGGCAAATCGGAGTGTTCGCGCTTGCGCGGGATGGGGGGGGTCGGTATTTTCTCAGTTGATGATTGACGTGGGAGGACCCAATCCATTGTGGGTGGTAACCTTCCTGGGCCTAGGTGTTCCTGGGTTGTATAAGAAAGCAGGGGCTGGAGAGATGGCTAAGTTGGTAAGGGTTAGGCTCACAACTGAAAATATAAGAAAGCAGGCTGAGCAAGCCACAAGGAGCAAGCCAGGAAACAACGTTCCTCCATGGCCTCTGCTTCAGTTTCTGCCTTCAGGTTCCTGTCCTGACTTCCTTGGTGATGGATGCTAAGATAAAATAAACCCTGTCTCCCCAGCTTGCTTTTGATCATGGTGTTTATCTCAGCAGTAGAAAGGAAACTAGAGTAATATATTAGCTATCTTAATGTGTGTTTTGTCTGATGTTGCTGCAATCCATTTTCTTTCAGTTTAATGTTTTCTGATGTCTTTTCTTACTTGATTTATTGTCTACTTTTTTGTACCCTTCTCTTCTTCTCTTTCTTCCCCTCCCCCTTCCTCTTCTCTCACCCATTCATCTTCTCTTCTTCCTTTTTCTTCTTCTTCCTCTCCACCTTCTTCCTGTCCCTTCTCTTCACTTTCGTATTTTTTTCGTTTATTCTTTTTCTTCCCATCATCCTTATTGTCATCATTATTATTTTGTGGTCTTAAGGACTGAATCCAGGCCTCCCACATGTCAAATAAGCACAAACTGTGTCCACAGCCCTTTCTTTTTATATTTGAATTATGCCTCATATAATTATCATAGATTTGAGTTTCTTGTCTTATGCAGTTTGATAGCATTTGTCCTTTAATAGATGTGGTTGTTTATGTTTATAACTAGGTTTATTTCTGTGACATTGCAGCTCTGTCTCACTCTTAATTGTGTAGTTTTAAATGTTTGGGATTCCAACCCCAAATGAGAGGAATTTGCCGGGTGTTGCCTTTAGGATGGGTTAGAATTTGCCTCATCGTAATTTCTCAGCTATCTGGTATCTTCTGGAAAATCCAGATATTCTTGGAGGAGAAGTCTTCCACAGTGCTGGACACCTTCTGGTGTTTCTTCTGGTGTTTTTTAAGCCATGTTTTTTTTTTGGTCTGTTTTTTGTTTTTGGATTTTAGTTGTTCTCAGCAGGATGAGTGCTCTCTATAGCCAGGTTCAACTGTACAAGAAACTAAGACCAAAATACTAGATCTGATGCTGAAAAGGCCTTATAACGTTACTGACATAAGATCTTGTACAGTACGTTGATTCTTTTTTCTAGTGTGTGGTTCTCTGGAATGACTCAGGGCCTCACACATGCTAGACAAGCATTCTCCCACATAGTTACACTTCTAGTCCCCCTTTTAAACTTTATTTAGAGGCAGGATCTCACTGTGTGACTTTGATAGGGCTAAACCTTGCTTGCAATATTCTGGCCTTAATCTCAAGTGCTGAGATTACAGAGATGTACCCTGGTGTGTTGCATCCAGCCAATATTCATTCTTAGTTAATGGGCATTGATACAAATAGACATGGACATATCATAAACATTAATATTACAATGTGATAAGCAAAAATCCAAGTAAGCCAGGTGGTGGTGACTCACGCCTTTAATCTCAGCACTTAGGAAGGCAGAGGCAGGCGGATCTCTGTGAGTTCGAAGCCAGCCTGGTCTAAAAGGGCTAGTTCCAGGACAGGTGCCAAAGCTACAGAGAAACCCTGTCTTGAAAAACAAAAAACCCCAAACAAACAAAAAACTGATGTAAAACATAAAGTAGTAGTCCCTAGTTTCTGAACACACACATATAAACACACAGAAAGGCTGTTGTTCAGTTATTTTACTCTGCTTCCCTGTAATACCCGTCACCTATTCACTCTGCAAACTTTCCTGCTGGAATTGAACCTCTACAAACTGTTTGTGTTCTCCCCACACCACGGATAGAATTCAGGTTCTTGAAAACGTAAAGACAAGCATATCTCTTTATAGCCAAACAATAGCTGTAACTTCCTGCCTAGGGCCTGTGTCCTCTCCAGCCATGGGGCTGCTTACCATGTTTTCTTTTCTTTTATTATTATTATTAAAAAATTTCCACCTCCTCCCCTCTTCCCAATTCCCTC
>LOJH01055629.1:0-11834 GCA_001685095.1 Ellobius talpinus | reverse complement strand
CCCCTGGATGAGCACCCACCCGCCTTCCTCACCTGCCACCGCAAAGACAAGAAGGGCCATTCATAATTTAAGTCAGCCCTTTCTTTCTTACATGCACCAACATGTGCCTGGTGCTGGGGGAAAAATTGAACTCTCTCTCCCAGGACACATTGAAGATCAAGCGGCATCTCATTAGGACACACTTCAAAGACTCGCCCTTTATTTCCATACAAACAAGTTTAAATTATTGTGCGTGATTCTGCTGTTAGCAGGGACTCTGATCCATTATGCATGATGCCTTACTGCTCCGATCATGAACAATGGTGAGCATGCCATTAGCCTTCTGCTGGAATATGCTAAACCTTGGGAGTGGCCACGTTATTAGGTTAAAGTTCTGTCATTAATTATTAATTTTATTTCTTACTAGCTAGAGTGCTCTGCAGCATCAAACAGGTATTGCAAACTTGTAATTAAGCACAGCAGAATGCAGGCTGAAGCTACAGTTTCTTTATTATTATTTAACGTTTATTGAGCTTTCACTGTGAGCAAGGGACCAAGCCTGGTGCCCATCTTGAGTATGTTTCACCTTTAGTACATCATGCGATTTAATTTTCACCAGAACCACACTATATTGCAATATTTTACATATGAAAAAATTGATAATTAGGGAGGATTCCAAGTTGCCTATGAATGAAATGCATAAGAGATATCGACTTTTGGGACTATAGATACTTCTCATCATAGTTTGGGTCGGAGACATCCTCTATAGAGTCCTGTGTGTGAACACCTGATCCCTGGCTCTTGGCACTCTTTTGGGAGGTGGGGGAATTGTGAAGGGCTTGTGGAGTTGAAGGTGAGATCCAAGCCCTGGTTTTGGTCTAGCTTCTGCTATCTTGTCTAGCTGCTATACAAAGAACTCTACTGAATGCTACCATGACCACCACCACCACCATCACCACTGCCACCATCACTGCCACCACCGCCACCACCATTATCATCACCACGACCAGCATTATTGTCAACACTACCACCATCACTGCCACCACCACTGCCACAACCACCACCACCACCATTATCATCAACACGACTATCATTATTATCAATACTACCACCATTATCACCACCACCATCACCATCACCACCACCACCACCATCACCACCACCACCATCACCACCACAATCACCACCACCACCACCATCACCACCATCACCACCACCATCACCACCACCATCACCACCACCACCATCACCACCATCACCACCACCACCTCCACCACCACCACCATCACCATGGTAGAGCAGCTCTGTCATAACTTCCATCTATCACAGACCAAAAGGCACAGTAGTATTCTGTCACAGTGATGAGGAAAGAAAGGGACATGCTCCTGTGGCTGGTCCTCCCCATGTCCCTGCACCATCCTATTAGTGTCTGAGGAGTTTTTGGGGATCATCTGTCATTTAGCAAGCAGGTGTTTTCAGTCCATTGTGCCATGAGCAAATGGATGCTCACTTGCCTGGAAGGGGAAGCTCTTTGTTCAGACTCTGGGTTTAGTCCCTTGCATCCAGGATAACCCCACCTGTCTACCAGAGTAGGCTAAGGCAACTGCATTTCTGGGTCTCTGATGGTCAGGTGTTTGGAGAAGAACCTAGTATTTTGACCTCAGCTCCGCCCCTGGGCATTTCTTCAAGAGACAGATATACTGTCATGGCTTGAATGTGAAAAGACCTCCACAGGCTCATGTGTTTGAACACTTTGTTCCCAGCTGGTGGCACTATTTGGGGAGGTGGAAGCTTGCAGGAGGAAGTATGTCACTGGGGCGGGCTTTGAGGTTTCTAGCCGAGCCTCACTGCCTGCTCCTGCTACCATGCCTTCCCTGCCTGTTGGCTTGTCTTATCCATCGTGATGGACTCTATCCCTCTGAAACTGGGAACCAAAATGAATCATTTCTCCTCCAGCTGCTTTGGTCACAGCAGCGGAAGAGTAACTAGTGCACAGGCTGACACTCTCTTGCTGATGATGGGACCATGGGGGAGTCACTTCCTCCTTTTCACTTATGCCATTTGCGTATTTCCATACCTCACTTCTTTCAGACCATCATCAGCAGTAAATTAGGTAGCAGATGTGAGCAATAGTACCTTGCATTAATATTTCTTGTACGAATCCTTCTACGATCATTAATATCTCCCAACATGCACATCTCATCAGCCCCAAATCATCTCGCATGTCAGATTTTTTTTTATTTTTCTTCACCACCTCTTCTTTTAACATTTGACTGCTGGACCAATGGGGTCAGAGTTTATTTCAGTCTTCCTGCCTGGTCTGTCACCCAGGGCAGTAGCCAACAGAGAGTCTGCATGGCCACGCTCACGACTTAATGGAAGACGTGTTGCGATGTTTTATAAAAATTGATTACAAGTACTGTCTTGCATTCCAGTCTCAGATTATTGAGAAACACTTGGAGGGGAAGTTTGGCTCGGGTCACAGCTTTTATTTGTAACCTCTTGATTCAGCTGATGTCAAATCCAGCTTCATTGTCAAGACAGGAAATGCTGGGGTCCTCTGGAAAACGTTTTAATAATCTCTACATTATTTATTCAAGATACTTGGCTAGCTCAACGGGGAATGACTTTCTCATTTGGAAATGTGTCATAGAATGCCCTTGACAGGAAATGAACTCAAGAGGCCTCTGTGTAGGGATGAATCTGGGCTCGGTGAGCACACACTGTCCAGCATAGTACTTCTCTCTCCTTATACTGACAAGAGAGCCTTCTGCTGCTCCCACGCATCCCTTGTAACTCCACAGGTTCTCCAAATTCCACCTCAGAGTCACGTTTTCCTGCCTCCAGAAACCATTATCATGCCATGAGCTTTCAAAAGTGCTTCCTCCCATGTTTGGCACCCATCTGGTTACCCATGAGGTGTCCTCGCTCTTTTCCTCTTTCCAGTTTCTGTTTCACCTCCCTGAGCTCTCTATCTGAACGACCCTGTGTTTGCACCTTCTCCATTATTCTAGTGTGCAACTCCACCACACCCCAGGGAGCCTCCCAGGCCTTGGGAGGAACTGAGCAAGAGGATTACAGAGAGGAGCTGATGATTCCTTCACCTATGTCCAAGGAAGGCGCAGAGGGAGATGGCTGGGAAGAAGGAAAGAGGAGCTGAGCCAGGAGAGGCTGGGCTTGGAAGGGACCTTGGAACATTTTGGGGGCGAACTGTCAGGGACAGATGGTGCCTCATGTGGCGTGGGGCTGTGGATGAACAAAGAAGTCCAAGGAGTGGTTTTAATGAGGAACTGTCCATCCCTTTGGCACTCCGAAGGAGGCTGCAATGACGACAGAATGGTTTGCAAGTATCTTTTCGCTTTGGCTGTGCATTCCTCCTGAGCACCACACCCTGGCCCAAACTGGCCCATCCTATTGGGTCTCTGCTTGCTTTAGCATTTACAAATGCACCTTCCACAGCCTCCAACCCATACATACTGGAGACTAGTCTCCAGGAGCATCCTGATGGCAGGTTACCCATGAGGCTTTGCTTCCATCTGGACAAATAGTGGCAACCTACTCACTTCTTATTGAAATACTGTTGTCACTCAGAGGAGATTGAAAGAAGAAAGTTCAGGTGCGACCCAGGGCGGTCACTGGGAGCTGGATGCCTCACCAGAAGCCCAAATCCCCAGATGCCTGGCCGATTGATTGCCATAAAGCCACAGATTTTACAGAGTTACCTGGGTGGTACACAGAGCACAGGGTGGAAGGGTACATTGTCCTCTCGTGCCATGAGCCGGAGATCCAGCCTGGAAGCCAGGACTGGTGCCAACTGGGAAGATTAAAATCTGGGAAGATTAACATCTACCAGAACCTCAGCTTCTTTATCTTCAATCCCTGGTTCCATTAGGAGATACAAAGAGTGCTGGGCTATCTTTTCCTGGCTGACGGAACTGGAGTGTACGAGTTTGGGGAGAGACCGGAACAAGCCCCTGTCCCCACAGTGGCAAATAGTTCTTGTGTGAGTCAACTCTGGCCATTGGTAGCAGCCACGTGGTCATTTACTTTTAGGTTGGCTTTCCCTCTCCTGACCCCAGGTGATGCCTGTAATCCCCGGGAATGGTTTTGGTTGTTATAATGAGTGACATCTGAGAGTGTTGATGCCATCCCAGGGTGCTGCTGCCACACACTCTCCAGAGCTCAAGTTAGCTTTCTACAACAAAGAATTACCCTGCCCCAATGCCAGCAATGTCTGAGTTTTCACAGGATTATAAACCTAGGTCTTCCTTGATGCTCAATAACAAACAAACAAACAATACCAAACCCTACTGTGATTGACTAGTGATATCTACATAAAGGCCAAGAGAGGGAAATGGAGCCCCAGCTAGTTTTGAAGGCACAGGACAAGCATGCAGACACACTCAGATTGGGGTTAAAGTTTTTTTTTTCTTAAACTACAAGCGTCAAGGGCAGCAACTGTGAGGGTCTGTTTCACTGCCACATCCCCAGAGTCTAGAAAAGCATCGGCACAGGGCAGACACTCTGCATGTCTGGAGAGTTAGTGAATGGAGGTGTGGCAAGAACAGCAGTAGAAACTCTTTTAGCACCAAGCACTTAGTTTTTTTTGTGTGTGTTCAACCTATTTTAAGTTTCAATAACACAATGTAAAAGTACCAGTCGATGAGAATGTGAAAACACCAGGATATTACCATTTTCCCTGAGAATGGCGCTTGCTCCTCTTCCCTCTCCTCCAAGAGTCCTCTAGAGATGTCTGCCCCAGGAATCCCAAACTGTTCTGAAAGCTGCAGCCACTCAAACTAGAGAACAAGTGGCTGTGGCATGGCAAACAAGTACAGCTGAGGCACTTGCCACATGACCAAGACCCAAGGCTTGGATGTCTCAGAAGACAGACAGGAAGGCTATGAGAGTCAGGAGACCAGGACATCCACTGCGAAACAGTGTCTCCTAGGCATGACAGGGAAGCTGCACCCAGGAAATCTCAACAACACGGTCGTTTGAACGAGCCCAGCACTGTGACAATGTCAGTTGACACACCAGCATGGAAGTGGGGGATCTCGCAAGAGCCCATCGCTAGATGAAGAGCTACAGGCAATCACTGGCTGCTGGGAGAGGAAGCCAGTTCTCTCCAGGGATGAGCCCCTGCAAGTTTCTCTAATCCCAAGTGGTCAGCCCTGAACACAAAGTGGACCCAGTAAATATACCCGTTATAACAATAATTAGAGGAGAAGAAGCCATGAGAGGAAGCAGGAGGGCTTGGGAGGAGTGACAGGGTAAGAGGGAGGTGTGGAAACGACGTTAACACTGCCCCTGTCATATAAAATTCTCAAAAAATAAATTAAAACCAAACCCAGTTCTGAGACACACCCACCTTGCTATAGCTGTCCTTTAGTGGAGGAGCACCTTCCTCGTATGCGCAAGGCCGTGGTTTCAATTCCAGAACCTCAGAAAGTGCACCCAATTAGAGGACAAGAGAGGGGGGTTGTCATTCACATACCATCCACACCTTCCTTTATATAAGTCAGACCAGCTCACCCACCTTTCCCGCCTCTCCTGAACTGACGAGAGACAACACCACAGAAGTAGTGGCCTACTGAAATAGATTTACCACACTGGAAAAACTCCTCTCAAGGACCGAACAGACTCACTGAAAGCCATAAACAGTGCTGAACTTAATACAATAACCTCTTAGCTCTCTCCAGGATCTATGTTAAATTACCATTATTACTACGATGAACATCTTTGTTCCAAAATATGTATATGTGAATCCAAATGCATTAGGACAAGATTCTAAAATAGGAAACTATTGGATAAAATATAATAATTACCTAGAGGGCTGGAGAAATGGCTCAGCAGTTAAGAACACTGGCTGCTCTACCAGAAGATCCAGGTTCAATTCCCAGCACCTACATGGTGGCCCACAACCACCTGTAACTCCAGTCCCAGAGAAGTCAATTAACCCCTTCTTGGCCTCCTTTGTCACTACGTGCACATGATTCACAGAAATTCATGGAAGCAAACATCTATACACATAAGATCAAAAGACCCACAAAGCATAATCCTTACCTTATTTTAATAGGGTTGCTTAAATATTTAGAAGGCAGTATCTCTAAAAAAATGGTGCCCATTACCTAGTAGGATGAAAAGGGCTAAGGAAAAACATCCTGACACTGATTTGACTTCAAAACCATTGAGCTTGCCCCAGAGCCAGGCTGCAGAATCCCACCAATCCCTGAGGTCCCTGAGCTTGAAATCACCAATCCCTGAGCATGAAATCCCAGCAATCCCTGAGTTTGCCCCAGAATCAGACCACAAAAATTCACCAATCCCAAGCCACCCTGGAAAGCCCCTCCCTCCAAGAAACCCTATATAAGCTCCACGGGTTCAGTTTGCTGCTGCTTCTTACTCTAGAGGCAGCCACCCTCCTGAAGTCTTTCTTCCAGATGAATCTCTTGTGGGGTGTGACACTTTCACCTGAGAGGAGCCCAGCTGCAACAGTTTTTCCCAAGCCTGAGGGGAGCAAAGCTTTAACACTTTCACTGGGGAAACTTTACTAGCAGAGCAGAGTTGTTACATATGCTCTGGAGAAACTGGAGCAGGGCTCTAAGCTGCTACACTTACCTTGACTTTGTGGCATTCCTTGGCTCCCCACTGCCGGGATCCCTTCCCGTCTGAGCCACGATGTTGGCAATTACTGTAGATCAGGAGTTGGTAAATTACAGGCCCTAGGACATTGTACTTCACTGCCTGTTTTTGATAAATAAAGTTTTATTGCAGCACAGCACTGCTCATTCATTTACTTACTGTCTATGGCTGTTGTCGTGCTATGTGGGAGCATGGTAGTTACCATGGTAACCATATGGCCGGCAAAGATGAAGATATTTACTATGTGGCCCTTTATGGAAAAAGGTCACTGGCTTCTGCTGTAGCTAAAACCTACCGGCAAGGGATGATTGTGGCAGAATTTCATCAGGACAGCTTTCCCAAGCAGAGGTGTGTGGAGGGGATACCTGAGGGAGAGGCGGTGTTGTAAGGTACATTGGCATGAGAGGGTGCAGACTTTTGATTTAGTTTTCTCTTGTATAGAGGGAACAAATGTACAGCTGACGTCTAATAGGTCCTTGTTTGGGGTGTTCATGGTGGGCATGGCCATGGTGATACCCACCCACTCTCCTTTCTCCCTTTGCCTGCCAGGCTCTTAGAATTCATCCCGGGTGGCTACCTTCCCCCTCACTCTCCTTGTGTACACAGAAAAAGCTGTTCTATTATTCAAATTCTCCAAGATCAAGGATGCGAAATGAAGGCTGCCCCCGGCCCCATAAGACATCCAAACAAATCTCACGGCTTCCAGATGTGACTGTGTCACCCTGGGATTAATACCGAGTAATCCAGTTCCAGCATCAAGACAGCGAAAATAAGCATTTACTCTCGCGGAAAATCATTTTATACTGATTACAAGTTGTAGCCTGTCACTGTGACGGGAATTGAAAATGTGTACATTTGCGAGGTTAATATTTCTCTCTAAAGCTGCGTTNACCAGCTCCAAAGGAACAGAGCTCGAAGTAAACATTTGTCCGGAGACAGCTGCATACTGACACATGAAGTTCAAGCCCCCTTTTCATTTACTCAGTAGCTTTACTCGCCCGACACCGCAGCAGTGAGAAGCCAAGCGTTTGCAGCCAGCGCTGCTCATGTCTCAGGCTAGGTCGTTCTGTCCCAGGGGCTGGCTCTCAGCAGGGACAATCTCCAGCCTTCGGCCGGTCTTGTTCTTGAGACGCCACTAGGACCTCTTCCTTAACCGTGACAATAGACGTGCCTATGTTAAAGAGCACAGGCCAGTCAAGTACAATTGGTAAAGTGGTTGAGGCCCGAGTTCAGCTCTCCGGCACCCATGTGAAATGCTTCCTGTGACAGTGAGTGCCTGTAATCCAAGCTTGGGGACATTGAGGCAGGAGGATGCCCGAGACTCTCTGGCCAGACAGTCTAGAGAAATCAGTGACCTCCAGATTTGGTGAGAGATCCTGTTTCCAAAACTAAAGGTGGTCAGGATGCGATGGCATATACCTTTAATCCCAGCACCCAGGAAACAGAAGCTGATTGATCTCTTTGAATTCAAAGCCAGCCTGGTCTTTAGAGTTTCAGGCTAGCCAGGGATAAGTAGTAGCATTCTGTCTCAAAATAAATAAACAAACAAACAAACAAAAACAAAACAAAAAACGGAACAGAAAGAGAAAGACAGCCTATATTGACCTCTGGCTTCCAAATGCACATGTACCTGTGGGTACCCACACACGCACACAAACATGAACATGTGCACATGGATACACACACTAAATAACAAGCAAACTTACATGATAGAGGTGTTGAAGCTGGGAGGCTCTCCAAGGTGACATGTAGTCAGCCTCAGTTTCCCTTGGGCTCTCACCACATTCCCAGCAAGCGATGCTGGTGCAGCCACAGAGTCATGACCAGAATGAAAGCGTATAACAAACTGTTCTTCGAAAATTCCTTAAACCTATTCCTTCCCCTCATCATGAATGACTTACAGAGCGGACTGTCCAATCATTTTGTGCTAATGTCTGAGAAGTACTGAGGTACATTAAAGGCAAGCTGGCAGGGCATCCTTACCTACCAACCCTGGACCTTGGAATGCTTTTAGAAAACGCCCAGCGACAGAGGAAGCCATGGTGTGCACTCTACACAGACCGGCTTCTTTGCAAAGGTTACTTCGTCTGTCTTAATTAATTAGATTTCTGTTTGCCTCTGCCTCCAGCATGCTGGGATGAAAGGCATGTCCTGAAGTGGCTTTCTGAATTTAAACCTAAATCTATATTATTCTTGGAAATATCCAGAGGAGTCCAGCTTTTGCATCTATGTATCTTTTTTTTGTTTGTTTGTTTGTTTTGAGACAGGGCTTCTTTGTGTAGCCCTGATTGTCCTGGAACTCACTTTATAAACCAGGCCGTCCTCGAACTCACAGACATTCGTCTGCCTCTGCCTCCTAAGTGCTGGGATTAAAGACATGAGCAACCACGCCTGTGCTTCCATGTTTTAGTAACTGGGCTTTTCTCCTGTGACTGTGACTGTCTGGGTTGGCCTGACGATCTGTCCCCTAAAGCCTGTGTCACTCCTGTGGGTTAGGTTTCTGTGGTTGGTGGTAGTTGATCTGCATGTTTTAATGTCCATTTCCCACTGAGCTGTTACTTGCGGCTCTAGCTTCAGTTACTACTATTCTTTTTACTGATTTATTTTGATGCAGGGTCCAGCCTGGCCTGGAATTCCCAGTTCTCCTGTTTCTTCTCGCAAATGCTATGTGTCACCTCGTTTATTCCTACATCCCAATACCCAGCAGTGCGTGGTATTTCACTCAAGCACATGACCAAGAGGTGAAATCAGCCCCACCTTTAGTGGGTTTTGCTTGCACTTTCAGAATTGTTTCTGAACTAAAAGAAATGTATCTTCTGGGTTTGGGGCATCGGTGTAGAACATGATCTTAGGCGCACAGTGAATGCTCAGGAAACACTGCCTCATTTCTGCTCAATCTTTCTGGTATCCTTAAAGCAGGGGCGATGGGTTTGCCATAGGTTGTGAGGCCTCTTTATCGGTAAATGCCCCCATATGCTTAGTTTTAGACAGGTTTCAATATGGAACCCAGGCTGGCCTCAAACTCAGGATCTTCTAGTCTAAGCTTCCCAAGTACTGGGATTATAGATGTGTACCACCGTGCCCAGTGAGTACCAGGATTATATGTGTGTACCACCGTGCCCAGTGAGTACCGGATTATAGGTGTGTACCACTGTGCCCAGTGAGTACCGAGATTATAGGTGGTACCACCGTGCCCAGTGAGTACCGGATTATAGGTGTGTACCACCGTGCCCAGTGATTCCAATCATATTCTTGTGTACCACCGTGCCCAGTGATTCCAATCATATTCTTGTGTACCACCGTGCCCAGTGATTCCAATCATATTCTTAACTGTCGTGTAACAGCCTTGGCTTTTCACTCCCTCAGTGCTTCAATGTGTGTGTGGGTGTGGGTGTCTTAGGGTTTCTATTGTGGTGATGAAACACCGTGACCTAAAAGCAAGTTGGGAAGGAAAGGATTTCTTTGGTTTACACTTCCATATTACTGTTCACCACTGAAGGAAGTCAGGGCAGGAACTCAAACAGGGCAGGCACTGGAGGCAGGAGCTGATGAAGGAGTTCTGCTTATGGGCTTGCTCAGCCTTCTTTCTTATAGGAACCCAGGACCACCAGCCCAGGGATAGCACTACCCACAATAGGCTGGGGCCTCCCCCATCAATTACTAATTAAGAAAATGCCCTACAGGCTGGCCCACAGCCTGATCTTATGGAGGCATCTTCTCAATTGAGATTTCCTCCCTTCAGATAACTATCATCTGTGTCAAGTTGACATAAATCTAGTCAGCACAGGGGTAAGGATGCTGTCTCCCTGAGACAGAGCCTGACCATTGAGCTGTTGTTTCCCAAGGTGGAGAACTGAGAACAAAAGGAGTCCAGACACCCCTCCACCCTGCCTTCATTGACCCCTGCCAGTTTTCACTCACTGTTTATACTGGTAAGTAGTGTTTTCCTTTGACTGCCTTCCTGTCTTGTCCAGACAGGGACCAGCAACTGGACACCTCAGACAGTTAAGTAAGAAAGTCCAAAGGTAGACTTCGAGAACTTCCCAGCACAGAAGCGAGTGACAATCAACCCAGGTTGAACGTGATCCTCAAATGAGGAGCCAGATGGTGACAGAGGCTGTAGGAAGTGTGGCTCCCTCAGCTCTTTGGGCCACTGTTTCTGACATTTCAGAAAGAGAAAGCATAGGAGGCTTATAGTGGAAATGAGGCATGGGGAGATGGAGTATAGATATCTGTAGTCAGAGCCAAATGAAAATCCATGCGAAAGCACCCCCTCCCCATGTTAAAAGACCCTCTCTATCCAGGCAGGCCTGCAGATTCAAAAGCCATCGAAGAGGAAGTGGCTGCCACGTTCCAGCCTTTGACATCAGGGTGACCTCAGAAAGAGCTATTAAATTCCAAAGTACATCAACTGGCTATTCACACGTAGGGAAGGGGAAAGAAAAGAATTTATGTCCCTTTCATATATAAAAGGAAACAGATGTGATTTTCTTTACAGAAGAGCATTTCATTAAAAAAAAAGGCGAGGCAGAGTTAACATAACCATTATTCTCCATCACAGGAAAAGGCAACCCTGTTTGCCTGTCATTACAGACGGTAGCAAAGTCCTTCCATCCAGCGATTTCCTGTAAATATTCCACTGCCTTCTGGGAGTGGGTCTCTGTTTCCCATCTCACACTGAAGCCATTTTCTTAGACTAACGTTTTATATACACAGCTCAGATACAATGCAAACTCCGGGTACCCCAAAGGCAACGGGGGCATTCGTTTATACTAAATCAGAAGTGTCACCCTTGGCAACCTGCAGTGGTGAAACATTTATTCAGGCTTGCATTCCTGGCACTTAGAATTATTTCTTTCATGCCTGATAGCCAAATTACAATATGGCAGGCTTCCCTGGAGCCATGGGATCATTAGTGCTAGCTCACAACATACTCTCAACTGATATGGCATTTCATGTACAGCTGCCAATCAAAAACTGGGATATGCAAATGAGGACGGGAGCCCCCGTGTACAGTTCCTGTACTGCCAGCTCCTCACAGATTTCCTTAATGACTAGCAGTCAGTCCGCTGAGTGGAAGTAGAAAGAACATACAGGAAAATTCCCCCAGGAAGCGGCTTGCAAGAACCAGGAGGGTTTTCTTTCTTTCTCTCTTTCTCCTCTCTTTCTCTCTTTCTCTCTTTCTCTCTTTCTCTCTTTCTCTCTTTCTC
>LOJH01055628.1:0-11835 GCA_001685095.1 Ellobius talpinus | reverse complement strand
CTTTGGGGCTTGCCGGCTGTGGGGTACCGGGAGGGACAGAAACCCCAACAAGCAGGCCCCATTCATGTTACAAGACCTTCTCTTGTAGGTTGCTTTTTGTCTGGTATTTGCTTACAGTGATGAAGGAAGTCAGTAAGCCTGCTTCTGGCTCCCAATACCCTCCCAGACCCTCAGCATTCCCACACAAGGCACGTGCTGTTCAAACTCATTTGAAAATCACCGGACCACAAGCCTTGCCTGCCCTCTGGTTGTAGAGGTCACAGCGTCTCCAATTTGCTTGCCATCTCCTTCAGATGACACTGACTGGCACTGACGGTTAGCTCTTTCTTTCCAAGATGATAATTCTCATAGCAACAAAATGCTAGCGCTAACAGGAACCTCAGGATTCATACAGTTCTGTTGTCTTGCGTGTTGCTACAACTTTGTGGATGAACAGGGAAACAGGAAGGTTGTGTGATGGGACCAAGACTCACAGCCAGGCAAACTCTTTGAACGTGACACTCTTAGCATGCTCTGTACCTGCTCCTCTTCTGCAGGATGCTTCCAAGTTTGAAAGCAATTTGCCAGTCAGTGTAGTCCTACATCTTCCCTGTCAGCATGGGAAGGCAAATGAAACCCAGGACAAGATTTCCCTTGTGGCTGGAGTCCCACTATAACTATAGTTATACAACAAATGGGTCGGGATCCAAAGGGTTAAAGTGTCTACGAACACATCCGTCTGTTGGACTAAAGGATTTCACAGGGCTAAGTGAAACTCTGCTAATAGAGTAACAAGGGGCTGAGAAGAAAGCTCAGTTTGTGAAATGCTTGTTGTGCAAGCATGGCATGAGGAGCTGAGTTCCAGGCCCAGGTCCCATGTCAAAAAGCCGAGTATAGCGGGATTATATGTGCCTTGTTTGTAATCCCATGGCTGGGGAGGCTGAGATAGAAGGACCCCTCCCTGAGGCTTGCTGGCCAGTGCTCTCAGTCTACTGGGCAAGCTCCAGGCCAGTGAATCTCACCTGAAGAATGACACCTGGCACTAGCTCTTGCTGCGTGCACACCTGCCCACATGGGCAACCACACACATGGGCACAGCCACTCATACACACACACACACACACACACACAAATGGATAGAGTAATGACCTTGGATATTTATTCAACAGCACTGAGTGCTGTCTTGGGAGTTATAACCAATTTATCTCACCCCAAAGCCAAAGCCACAGTCCTATCTAAAACAGGATACTCCCACTGTCATTTAGGCGTAGCCCCCTGGATGCCTTCTTTATAGGACATTAGTCAGCTAAAGTATGTGAAGATTTTTTTTTTTCAAAAAAAGTATACTAGCATCCTTCAGGATCCAGACATTCTGGAGCTTAAGACCCCTGTGATTTGGTGGCTGGAGCAAGTTTTGAAACAAGTTTTAGGGTTATCCCAAGTAGTTAGGTATTATTAGGAAGCAATGAGCCTGGACAGGGCTGTTCATTTGTTTATTTATTTTATAACTGCTATGCACCCACTGTCCCTACTGCTCTTTGGGCAACCGATTCTCCCACAACTAATCACTCAGATGATCTGTGAAATGACAGCAGCAACATATACCAGGGAAACACGCTCCCACGTACCCTGTACCCTGTACCCTTTGCACTTCAACCATCTTATACAAGCACCACCAGGAAGACTTGTGCAAACGCAGGTTCTCCTATGCTATGTCCCTGCCTGCTGGGTGTGCTGGATAGAGCCCCTGCCTCTAGTGGATCTGAGCTGATGAAGTGCCGCTTCCCTCAGGAAACCCACAGACCCAGCATCCTCACCTTGAAAACTTTTATAAGAAGTTTTCTTCCCGTTCTTTCTTCATTATTCTAGGGGGGGAAATGCCTGCCTGCATTTGAAAGGGGGACCCTGACTGTCTTTAATTAACCACAAACCTTGCATCGATTACAAAGGAAAATGGGAGTTAGAAAGGCCCTGTGGGGGTGCTGTGCTGCAGACCTTCCTGCAGCTGGCTACAGCCCACTCTATTTAAACCAGGATATTTTAGAACCACCCCAGGAGCTAAAGAAGAACTTAGCTTGTTTTTTTTCCCCCTTCTGGAAATCTGTATCTTTCCAAGTGGAAATGCCTAGGAGCTGAGATGAAGAAAGCCTGATGTTTCCTTGCCAGTCTGGTGCCAATAAACAGAACGTGAACACACGTTAATTGGAGGGGCCTTTATAAAACATGGGAAAGAACAGTTTTAATGGGGGCAAAGCAGTTAGTGTTGGAGAGGACCCTAAGATAGAATCCGCTTGTCTGAGCTTTTGGTTGGACCACCCTTGAAGATGACATAGATCCACAGATCAATGATAATCTCTGCATTTATTCTGGGACATTCCATTGTCGAATCTAATGGCCTCTAAAAACTGCTCGAGTTTTCGTTGGGCCATTCATCTGTTGTTTATTTCTTTCTTATCTCCACCCCCTCCAGCCACACCTCTATCAAAGGGTTAAAAGAGATTCAGGGGAAGCCATGAGAAAGACAGTGTTTGCAAGCTTCTAAGAGAGGCCTTGCTTGGCCAGTGTGTTGACTTTCTAGAAGACCAAGTTCCCTGCAATAATTTCACGGCAATTAATCTTGTGCTTAAATGATAATCCTATAATTAGAAGCAATTAAAATCCCTTACAAGGATGGCCTTCTCCATCAATGTCAGTGTCTCTGTATGCTAATGGGGCAATCTTGAAAAAGGCCCCAGATATAATTCGCATCTCACCTCCCAGGGACACATTCAAAGTCTACTTCCAAGTGGCAGGAGTCACTGAAGTCAAAGGAGATGATGACTGAGCCCCCTGTAAATAATCCGGGGGCTGGAGATCATTTGAGACAGGAAGTCAGAATCCATGTCACTTGCCTGTGGCACCAGGGTACTTTCAGAGGAAGACAAGGGCTGCATTAAGGGAGTGACACTGGCAGCCCTTTGCCCCTCACCGGAATCTTGCTGCCTCCCACGGGCACCCAGTGACTAAGCACCCAGCATGGAAAGCTATGTTCAAATCACGGCAAAGAGAACCAGTGTGAATAACAACCCGTAGGAGGGCACACCGCTAGTTAGTACACAGCTGACATTTAGCTGTGCCACCGTTAAGTCAGGGCGAGGCACCCGGATCAGGATGTAAACAGTGACAGCTCTCTCCTTCAAGGATGCAACTCCTTTGTGGGCTGATTGATGTACACATCTCTTAAGGATTCCAAAAGTCATGCGGCTTCACGAGTTAGGCTAAAACAGGGCATTCTAACTTAATCCAGATGGAGAACTAAAATGGGAAGAGTCTTTTGGATCCAGGATATTAGGAACATGGTTTAAGCCTGACTGAATTTTTGTATGCTGTGTCTTTAGTACCCCCCCACCAGTCTCAATAAGAATACATTAAGCACTGACTTGAGGACTCAGCTGGTAACAGGAAGTGAGGCACTCTAACTTCAAAGGGCCTTTTATGATCTGGTAGAGGGACACTGACACGGATTTCATCGCAAATAACAGGAAGGGCACATAGAGAAAGCGACCTACTTTAGACAAGCCACGGTGAGGAGAAAACACCATGGAAGGGGTCAGAGGCAGTAACGAGAGATGAAACTGGGGTGGGGGTGGGGGGCAAAGTGCCGGCTACTCAAGGGGTTGCATGGAGCTAAAGCACTGAGATGCTCAGGCAAGGCAGATGGAGGATGCAGATTCACTTTGATCATGCCAGTTGTGATCCGGAAGCACCTGCATGTGACCGGACAGCATGCAACAGTACTTTTTCCGCACACGAGTCCTGCTGCGTGTGTTTTAGCTTATAGAGGTGGGCTCCTGTTCTCTTTTGCAAAAAGGATGCATGTGCTTATTAGGTGTGGTGAACTTGAGGGAGATGATGGCTAGAGAGGATTCCTTCAAAGTCTAAGAATGTGAGAGCAGGAGGGCTCACTGAGGGAAAGAAGCAGGGCAGTAAGAGGCCAGCCTAGCCGAGGGGAGGATGGGCACGTGTGCCAGCTCCCACTGACAGTATGTCCTGAAGGTGAGTTTGCCTCTACCTTTTCATGTCTTCACTGTTGCTCAGGAACAACATCGGCTGGATTCCCCACTGCCACTTTTATTATGAGTCATTACCTAAACCCTGGTTAAGTGGAGGCTGTGGGGGAATGATGGCAGACCCACACCCATAATGGTACTAAGAGCATGGCCATAATTATGGGAAGCTCAGGGCCAATGCGGGGTAGTGTCGGCTATTAACTCCAGGAGAGAAATGAGAAACTACAAGCACCTTCAGCAACAGCACCCTGTGCCTAAGCTGAAGAAGCATCTGTGAGTTAGCACATAATCTTTCCTGGGTTATCCACGTTAGACCATGGGGAGGACATGCTGGGACACCCGAAGAGGACTGTCCTCCATTCTGTAACAGTGATCTGGGATGAACCTAGTGCTCCCAAGTTTCAGTTTCCTTAGTTACAAGATGGTGATGGGGATTACAATTTTTATTATTATTATTATTTCTTAAATCAAATCAGGACTTGCATGGCGGGTGCTTAGTCAATGTTGGTTTCTCTTCTCACTCCACAACACTAGCCTCAACACTAGCAGCACCTTTAGTTGGCCTTAATACCCCTTTCCCTGCATCTGCTACTCGTATCTTAATTGGATGGCTAACCATCAGCGCCCTCGCTTCCAAGACCCCACCCACAGAGAGACTGCTGGAAAACGGGAACCCTTGATCATTGTCACCGTTACTTTCTGAGAAGGAGAACAGTACCCTTCAGAAAGTGGGCTTCTTCTCATCCTTACTTCCTGGTCTGTAAACGATAGAATCCTGTTACTGTGTAATGTCACATGGAAATGTAACGTCACCCCCCACAGCATGCAGACATGGTGACTATTGATGGGCCGGCAACACTTCTAACACATGTGCACACACACTAGAGAAAGCACATTTGGTCAAGAATAGCATAGCTGCTCCCTGTTACAAAAGGACTTTCCTCCAGCAGCTTTTATGCCCAAATGACTAAAGTCCATTCCTCATATAGGCAAGAGTCCTAAAGGTTGTCGGTATCATCTTTAAAGAGAGAAGACTACTTGAAACAAAATATTACACAGATCAGCACTGATCTGGTGACCTTGGTAGAGTCAAAGGACTCCCAGGGTCCGAGACTGAAACCCAAGGAGAAGGTACCCTCCAAGCCCTGGATGTTGATTGAGGGAGGCTTCTAGATGTGGTTCTTTCGGTCCTGACCCCTCTCTACTCATTACACTCAGTCTATGAGCCCAAACTGGACTCCTTTGCTGGCTAAGCTTACCTTCTTCCTTTTCTACTCAGGCTATTTGGAAAATAGGCATAATGCACACAGTCCCAGGTGGCTTGCAAACGCTGGGCATTTCTGTCCATGGAAGGAGACAGGATGTTGTGGTCTGCAAGGGCACATGGTGACAACTGCCATGCAGCTGCCCCAGCTGGCTCTGAGGAATGCTCAGTGACTTGCCACATTAACTGAAGCAAAGCGTCACATAAGAACAGGGCTTCAGGGCCTCTGACCAGGCTTCTTTCGCTTGCTTTCCACTGGAAGGAAGGGCACTGCGGGCTGTGGGCAGGTGCATAAGCTCAGGGGAGCACAAGAACCAGACAGGGAAGCTGCACTGCCTGGGAGATCAGATGCTGCGAACCTTGGGGCTTCCTTCCAGCCAGCAGTGCTCCCTACAGAGGACACTGAATACCCAGTTGGCTAGAAAAAGGCTCCAGACATACCTAATGCAGCCCTGCCTTTTGGAAATTTGTGCTTGGTTTGAAAAATTTGAACCAATTTCTAACAGTGAAGCTGCAAGAACAATGAATACCTACACGCCCTTCATTTATATTCTCTAATTATCATTAATACCATTCTATTCCATGTGCCTTCATCTACACAGTGCTCGTGCTTCTGTTTTTAAATGCAGTGTGTGTGTGTGTGTGTGTGTGTGTGTGTGTGTGTGTGTGCATAATCCAGAATCCAGGACAACCTTGGGAGTCATCCTCAGGAATCTCACCCACCACCTTTGGTTTGGAACTCACTGGTTAGGTCAGACTAGCTGACCTGCAGAGTCCCAGAGATCCTCCTGTCTCTGCCTCACTGACACTTGGGTACAAGTGTGGGCTACTATGCTAGGCTTTCTTATACAGATGCTGAGGATCAAACTCAGGTCCTCATGCTTGCACAGCAATTACTTTAACTGAGCTGTCTCTTCAGCCCCTTCACGCACGTGTGTGTGTGTGTGTGTGAGCGTGTATGTTGTTTTTATTGACCCATTCGGATACCACACATGTCAGAAAAATGATCCCCAAGCTATTTCACAACCCCCTTCATAACTACACATCACCATTGCCACTCAGGAACTTTACACTGATACAAAAACATTGCCACACGTTCCCCAATGGTCCTCAATGCCCTCCTAGAGCTATTTGGAATTTTGCTTCAGATCCAAGATCCAGTGAAGCAGTACACATTGCATTTGGTGGCCATGTCCCATTAACCTCTTTCAATCAAGAATAGTCCCCTTGACTGTCTTTGTTTTTCATGAAATTGGCAGATTTTGGAAACCCAGGTGAGTTATCCTGCAGAATGTCTCAGTATCTGAATTCATTCACACTTGTTTCCCCTGACTGAAATGATAAGGTCCTGGTCAGAACACTGACGAGAACACTGTGCATTTCCTAGGGCATCCTACCAGGAAGAACATCTTTCCAATTCGGGCCATTTGTAGAGAGGCTGAGTGCTGTGAGCTCAGTGTTTGTCTCCATCCTCCCTTGGATTCACGTATTGAAACCCCAATCTCAATGTGATGGCGTTTGAGAGTGGGGCCTTTGGAAAGTAGTGAGGAGATGAAGATGGAGCACTCGTGGTGGGGCTAGTGCCCTTATAAAGAAGGAGAAAGCATGCCTGCTCTTTTTCATGCAGAGATACAAGAAGACGGCTACCTGTAAACCAGGACTAGGGGCCTGACTAGACACCAGACTCCAGTGCTTTCATGTTGGACTTGTTCCAAAACTACAAGAAATAGACGTCTGCTATATGGGCCATCCAGTTGATAGCAATGACCTTGAATTTGCTTACTTGAGTAAGGCAACACATATCTAATTGCTACTGAAACTCCGCAGCAAAACATTTACCAAACAACAATATTCTGGCTGTGCATCCTGTACTGGGACCTCAAAAACACTGCAATCAAATATAGGTTTGCTCCTCATAGGGGTTTTGGTATAACTGAAGTTCTGCTGTACGTTCAGAGGACAGGGAAACAGCACACACATGGACACCTTGAGAGCCAGGGTCCTATTGACGGTACAGGAAGTGGGAACATAAGCTGTGGGTAGACAGCAGCAGGCCCAGGGTTGGAAGCAGTAGGGTGGAGTCATTAAAACAGCCCTCACCTTCATACTGAAAAGAGTATGCCCCAGGAGTACTGAACACCCTCAGCTCCCAGATTTTGGATTTGAAGTACTATTTCTTACTTTAAAACAAGCAAACATAATACAACAGCAGCAACAACAACAACAACAACAAAACAAACTTCCTTGAAGAAATGACTGAGGTACTAGGTAAGTTTTTGTATTCTAAAAAGAAAGAAAAGTACCCAAGAGAAATAGCAACACTTAGAGGATTACATCAAAAAGACATTGGAGCCAGCTGGAAGAGGCTCCCACTGTCGCAACTTGGGACAATTTGAGCATAAAAAAAAAGACAGTGAAAAATCGACTTGTGAGCCCAAGTCAACATCCCCAGCATATTGTAGGGAGAAGGAAATGGAAGCTGTTCATTCAGAAGACTACCAAGCGATGGAAATAAGGAATTACAGAATTAGAACATGACCATTTTCCAGCCACAAGTGTGTAACCATGGATCAAGGCTCTTTAGTAGATACTTTCCTTGTTGAACAACTGCTCAACTCCAAGTACTTAAACGTCTAGAACTGAGCACAAACAAGAAAGATATCTTTGGAATGGAGGGGTCTACTGATGCCACCTCAACAGAAAACCGAATGCAGCATTGCTAGCAATGGATGGGATAGTCAGGATGCATCTGAGGGTAAGTGATTCCTGGTTGGCATCCCTACTTTATGCCAACCCAAAGGACCTGATCCCTCAGCTGTCACCTCCTGTGTTCCCAATCTGGCTCCAAACTCCACAGGCAAGACTCTGTTTAACAGAGATGACCCCTAGCTAACAGCTTTGCCCTTAAACAAAGCAGCCATTGAGCTTTTCCCTCATGGCATCCCATTGGCTATTCTACAACCATCTGCCCTCAGTGAAGGAACTTGTGTCTAGCCTCCCAGTAAACTACAGGCTATTCCTGTGCTCTGCCACAGGCACAGACAGCAAGTCCATGGTTATTGTGAACGAACACTGGGTGAGAAGACGTGTGTTCTGTGTGTTCAACACATAACTGCCTGCAACTAAGGGCTCCCAGTGTAAAGAAGAATTGAATGGAAAGCCTCCACGACATGGCTCCTAAGGACTGTGATGGTCAGATCCCTAATCCTTTGACAATGGAGAGAAATATCGCACCCCCCTCCACTTCTCTTTTGAAATCCTCTATGACATGGCACTTCTTGGACGTGCTCTGTACTCTGCCTAGAGAGCCATCTTTTCTGTCCTCATGGCTCTTCTCTTACTCCCTATATGAATCTGCCACCTTATTGTGTTTCAATTTCCCAGGAGATTGAAAACCTTTATCTTGGAGGGCAGATCATTAGGATACAGGATGTTCAAAGGGGAAGTGAGACTTTGCATCCTGAAAAAAAAAGCTCATTAAGCTCTGAAAGCAAACAATCCAAAGGTGTAAGGAAGTCCCTGAAATTGACCATACCTCACTAGTCTGTCCCTCCGCAAGCATATATAAACAGTGAGGACACTCTCAGACTAGGCAAACTCCCTGAAAGAGTCTCAGACCAACCAAGCTACTTAGAAAGACACTCCCTAACTTGTGAAGCTAAGCCTAACCCTAACCCTCAGGTTGTATTATGCAGTGAGCTCCAGGCTTACAGCTTTGGTAAGCTGTCACCCATGTAGTTGACTTTGATGATGTAGCTGCCTTTGAGTCATTTCTGCCCCCATAGGTAACCCCTCACTCATATTCCTGTAAGTGTACCCCAATACAACTCATTGGTTCATCAAGTTGGACTTGAGTGGTATCTATCCTTTGGTCTATCATTGGCCCCCTACATGGGGTGAATAAATAAATGTTCATTCACACAACACACCTTCAGCTTTCTTGATCAGTCAAGGCATCTTCCTGCAAGCCCCCACTGCTCCTTAAGGGACCTCGTGTACCCCATCATTCCTTTGCATGTTAAACTCCCCCATAAACATCACCTACTCCATATATGCTCCCCATATTAACCATCTGAGTGCCCTGTTGGAGATGCTACTGCGGAACGCTGTTCTCTGGGCATGAAATGGATATTACCATCTTGTATCAGAGCAGTGGTGATTATCTGCAAGGAATCCTCATGGGAGCAGACCTATTACCACTACTTTATAGAGAGAGTGGGCGTAGGGTCACGGGGCCCTCACCTGAGATTATAGCCATGCCTTCTCTCTTATACGCCCCTCTGAGAATTGACTATGTGATCATATCTGGGACTTCAAAAAATTGCAATGGCCAATGCACCTGGTTTCTGGACTTGCTATGGGAGGGGAAGTTAACTGAAGCAGATATTTAATCTTTGCAGCCTTAGAATGCTTTCAATTACACTGGAGTGAGACATCGCTGTGGTGTAGCTCTTTGGGTAACCCACACTCTTGTAAGTAAGCCCAATAAACTCATTGGTTTACCAAGATTGACTTGGTTAGAATGGTTCTTTTGGTCTGTCATTGGTGCTCTGTCTGGGGTGGACAGACACGGTCTACAATTCTCCAGGAAAAGTCACAAGCAGATGCTAAGAGAACTGGAGTATCGCAGGGAGCTAAGCCTCATTGCTTGGGCTCTGTATTAATGTACTATGAGGAGGTGGAAGAACATGTGGATGGATTGATGTTTTAATCACACAACACGGTGGTCAGTCTCAGTATCCAGGAAGGAGAGACCCTGGCCCTGAACAGTGAGCATCTTAAAGCCCAAAAGGAAGTTCAGAAGAGGAGGTCCGTGTGTGGCAAGGGGCCACAGGCCAGGAGAAGGGTATCCCATTGCCCACCCTATGAGAACTCAGGTTAGAACATCAATCTCCATGCTACATTAACAAACCAAAGAATATGAGAAAATTACACTCTTCCTCAAATAATATATCTGTGGGAGAGACTTGTTCCTGAAACAGCCAGGAAGCAGGTGGTATTTCTCCCTCATTTACTTACAACATTAAACGGAAAATTGCTTCTCACGAGGAATTTCTTTTATCATTCCATAACAAATAAAAGAAAAAAAGATACCAGAATGTAGGAAAGCTTTTTAAATCTCCATGGATGGGCTAGGGGCAACTGTTCTGATACCAACCAGTACCACTGCCCAGAGGCAACAATATAAAAATATATACCAAGGAAGAGGATGTCATTCCCAGAAATGCTTCACCAATTTAGAAATCAAATTTACCTCTGAATTCAAAAGGGTGATTCCATCCCAAAGCGGAGCTCCCACCGGGAGCTCTTAAGTTACTTTGGAAATTATTTTCAACCTGAGCAAATCCACATAGGTGAAATGGGGACTCAGCTAATCTAGCAACTAACACAGCTGCTCAGGGGTTCAGCTGAAATGCATTTTCTAAGAAGTCGCTTGCATTTGGACCCTAAGCTCTGCTCATTGTGCTTTATTCTCATATGTGCATTCTCATTAAAGCCAGGCTAATTCCCACATTCTATTTAACCCCTCCCTGCTAGTGCTCTTCCCTCTACCTTTTGAACACTCACAGCGATCTCTTTCAAAGGGTCTTTTCTTTCCCAGTCCCCTCCACATCCTGAGCACTTGCCCGCAGTGTGCTATTTTGGGACCACATAATTTGGCAGTTAATGACACTTGGATTTGGCTTGCTCTTTAATCCTTCCACGTGGTACCCTTTTCTCCTCTGGTTTTAAGTTCCATGTTAGGATTTTCAAGAGCGTCTTGGAGCATCTTGCCGAATGCAAGTTTGCAAAATATTTGTGGGTTTATTGTTTGTCCCAAAGGGAACTCTGTTCAATAAAAGAAACTCAGGGGGTCTCGGAGCCTGGGTGTGGAAAGGAAGAGCTGGGGTCTGGCCAATTCCATTACCTTCTTCTCTGTGGCTTAGGGCAATTTCCATCTCTCCTCCCCACACCCTGGCTCATCTTGAAGATGAGGGTAAGAATGGTTACCTCCCTGATGAGAGTGCCTGAGAAGCCAACAAGACAAGGGACCTAATGTGCACTGTGCAAAGAAAGACGAGGTACACCCTGGGCACTACAGAAGTGGTAGCTGCTGTTAGCTGTTGTCAAGAAGTTTCTTTAGGACAAACCGTTGCCTGAACCATGCACCAAGGAGGTGAATGGTAGGGCAGAGCACCTGTCCCTAGAAGGACTGTTTAGCTTGGCATTCTCCATGATACTTTGGCATGCCAAAAAAATGCGGGTTGGATGTCTTCTCTTTGAGTCTGTCTAATAACTCTAACTGGAAGTGGTGGCACACACCTGTATGCCCGCACTTAGGAGGCAGAGGCAGGAAGATGGATGGAGGCCAGCCTGGGATACATAGTGAAATCTTGTCACAACAACCCCAATCGCAAGATTATGGGATGTGTTTGCCTAACATGATTGGATTATGGGATAATAAATTGGTACTTTTGAGTTATTGTTTTTAGAAAATTATATTGGTATCATTCTTGTATATTGATACAAAGTTAAATTATATTGACTATTGTATGCATGCAT
>LOJH01055625.1:0-11835 GCA_001685095.1 Ellobius talpinus | reverse complement strand
GGGCAGCCGGATGAACAAGTGGGCCCTCCTCCTACAATAATAGGCATGATAAAAAGACTGACAACAAAAATGAGATAATTATAAAACAACTATATATCATAATAGAAAATATTTAAAATTTATTAACTGTTCATTTCAAAAACTTTCCATGTCATATTGTCAGACTACAGTCAATGGTTGGCTATTTAAACTGTGAAAGCTGAAACCATGAATAAGGGGATTGATGTGTGTGTGTGTATTTAATATAATGACATTTAATCTTTTAAAATGGAAAATTAATAGTGTGGTGATAGTGAGCAATATATGATGCCATCAAGGAAGTGTGGAACTTGTATGTATGCACAGGTGCTTGTGTGTCTTTTGGTTTTATGAAACTGGATTTCCTGTTGCTTAGCTTTGTCTCCATGTGGTGCACAGTTGATGTCCCCGATAAGGAATGCAGTTCCCTAGGGACAAGAAGTCTGAAAGCAGGTGCCGGATGAACACTGGCCTCCTGCCACCAGGATCTGAGCAAACACTGAGGACTGGCTGTTTCGTTCATCCTCAGCCTTGGCTCTCCTCTCGAGTTCAACGGCTTCACCTGTCCCCTGTCTACAGGACTAACCAAATCCATAGGGCTGCCACATCTATCTTCGTTAAATACCTATTGGCTCCCATCCCTTCTTTTCCTCAAACCCCTGCTGGCTCCCCAGTACTTTCAGAATTGAGTCCAAGACACCAGAGTGGCATGCAGAGTCCTCTAAAATCGCTGCCAACCCTTCCTTGCCAGCCTCACCCTCATCCGCTGCCTCTTCCCTGCTTGTATTAGTTCAATCAGCATTTCGGAGGCTTGTGGCCATTTTGGCACTCTGTGATAGATCATTGAAGCTGCCAAGGTCTAGTTCATAGGTTACATCTTGCATCAGAATGCATTTCTCCTACCCCAGCATGTCCACAGCAGGGGCACAGCCAGCATGGGTTAACTCAGATTGCCACCTGGTGTGTGTCTACTCAGTGAGACATCGGGCTCCATGATAAAAGAAACAGGTTCCTGCTCATCCCGGTTCCCCCACAACAAAGCTCAGCATGCTGTCTGCATGTAGCAGATTTTTCAGGAAGCCCAAAACTCCTTCACAAACCTCAGCTGATGCAGAAATGAGGTCTTCACGGGGCTAAAGACGTAAGACGCAACTCCAGGGCTTAAAATTCTTACTCTCATGGAGGATCCCTGCATACTTTATCCAGCACGTGTGGCATAATTCTAGATGACATCATGCTCGTGGTGTGAAATTCCCCTTCTCCGTCTTGGCCAAACCCATGGAACAATTCCCTGTTTGACTAAGAGGGGTGGCACTCGTGAGGACAGGATTATAAAATTTTACTCTAGAGTGGAGAATGAGAGTCGAACTGTGTCAAGTGAGAAACTCTCTAAATAACATTTTTTAAATGGAAGTATTTGAATAGCCCTATTTTGGAATATTTAATAGCATCTTCAATATTAAACCGAGCTTTACTAACTATTCAATTTCATGACAGATACTCTTCTGTAGGATCAAGAAAAGGGGTGGCAGGGAGAGTTAATTCCTTATGGTTTTCAGCCCATTAATCCTTGCACTGATTGTATTCCAGCCAGGTGATTTTTGGCCCTTCATTTACAGAGCAGAGGTAAGCTTTACACCTTATCAGTCTTCACAGTGTTTCCCAAATTTTGCCTTTAGGTTTCCGTTGTTTAATGAGTTTCAGAAGCCTTCTCCCACCAAATCTGAGGAGATCCTCAGAGTGTTTCTTTCTCTGCCTGACTTCCCAAAACCTTCCAGAAGATAATTGCGGAATTTTGAACTTGTCCTGTAGACTCATTAAAAAATTAGCATTGATCACATCTTCACTGCACTGTAAAATGAGGACGGTGTGATTTTAACTAAGGCTGTGACTCACTACCTGTCTAATTCAGGTTACAAAGCAAAAACAGAAACAACAAAATGAAACAAAAAGCCAAAGGTTTTTATGCTCCAAATTACAAGTACTAATAATCATATGTCATATATTAATCCCTCTAACATATGAATTATACATAATTTCTAATATAATAAACCCTATAGCATATGTAACAATACATTCATAAAATATTAGAGAAACACTCGCAGCTTGAGTCAGTGAAATTAACATACTACTACTCCAAGAATTTATAAGCATTCTGAAGATTGCATTGCACAGTGTCTGCTATACTTAGACCTAGATAACATGAGGAAGACAGTAGGCCATTGAGAACTTGAATTGCATCATCTCTCTCCTGCCAATGAATATGAGGATTCAGTTCATGGCTGCATTTCACTTGATCAAAGAACATATAATCCTTGCTTCTTACTTGTTATCTAAGTCATAGTGCCGTGTCTCAGCCCCCAGCTCTGCCACTATAAGACAAACCTGGCATCTTTGTTATGTCATCTAAGGTGTAGGTCATAGCCTGTGCCCCAAACGGGTTCAGCAGCCCAGTCTTATTAGGCCAATGCAAAGAGCTGAAAATTGCAAAGCAGAAAAAGGAGATTATTCAATGTGGCCACATCAGGAAGAAGAAAAGAGAGATCAAGGGAACCCCTAAATCCATCTTTTGAGTCATAAAGTAGAATTAAAGTTTAAATAAAGGGCCAAGGCTATGCTAGACTAAGCACTCTTGGACAAAGAGGGCCCTGCCCAAGACTATCAGATCCATCACTGTCCAGGCTTCTGTCCTAAAATGTAAGGTGACAACTTGCTTGAACTGTATGGACTCTCTTTCTGGAAGATAACTTGCCATTCTTGTTGGTATATCTTCCTTCTCCCAGCCTGAGATTCCTGGGTAAATCCCCTTTTTCTTTTTTGGGCAGTCCATTGTTTCAGTAGGCTTATAGTCAGACTACTAGGAGCAAATGCCTCTTTAGAATACCATTTCTTCACTAGGTCCCTTCTCCAAGCGCCTCTTCCTAAAATCCATAGATTCAATTCTATGAGGTATTACACAAAACATTCTTCCTTTGATTTGCACTTCATCTAAGCCCCCCTTTTTCTTATCAGTCTTCACGATAAAAAAATGGGTCCTATTTAGAATCTACTGCCAACCAATACCCATAAGGGTATTGTTTTATTTCTAAGGTTTTGTTTTATTTCATTTTTCTACTCTTGCCAAGAATTGCTCACCATGCCTGCTGTTAGTCACTTGCTTATGTTGTGTGAGAACTTTTAAACAAACTATTCAAAGAACATTAGATTTGAGGAGGAAAACTAAGAAAATTCGCATGATGTTTAAATGATGGTAACTTAAAAATAACTCAGTACTTATGATGACATGACCAAGTAGCATGTGATTGTCAGGGACATTAAAAAGAACTCATTTTGAGAAGGCACAATCTCTCTCCTTCCCAGTTTAGCACAGGACCTGGAGATCATAGGCACAAAATGCCCAATGCAGAGAAGGACCCAGGAAGTGGGTGATCATTATTATCTCTATTACATTTTTTGCTTTTAAGATTTTTTTGATTAGCAGTCAAAAATGAGTTTTGTTATCATAACATTCTTTCCATTTTTCTTTCTTTTTTGAAAATATGGTCTCATTGTGTTTCTCAAGGCTGTACCTGAACTCATTGTATTGTTCAGAGTCCAGGCAGGTTTTAAACTTTTGATCCGTTGACTTGGGCCTCCCAAGTAGCTAGGTGACAGGCATTCCCCACCAGACCCACATATTCCCATATAGTCAACATTCCCATACACACATATCATACTTTGTTCTTATTCAGCTCTCAGTACCTTGTCTCATTCTCCTCCTACCTCTTGTTAGCCCCTTTTGTCCCAACAATTGTTCCCCTTGCCTCGCCTCTGCCTCAGATATTCCAGCAGTAGGTAGTAGCCGTACTGTAATACAAGTCATGTTTCATGTGCCCGTAACAGAGGCTATTGTTAATAGTTGCCTCATTTGCTGCGCATTGTCTGATGCAAGGCTGTAACTGCAGGACAGTAGGAACAATTTGTTCTGAGCCCCTGCCCACCAGGAATATCTGCGTTCCTGTGGTCAGTCTAGGCGTCAAGAAGGCAGAATCAGAGTTGTTTTGCCAGAGTACAGGACAGTAGGATAGATCGAAAGTGAAAACTCTTTCTTGGGCACAGCCCTGAAGTAGGATGGTAATCCAAGGGTTAGGTAGAGTGTCCCAGTTGGAGTCTGTTTAGATTTAACATTCTAAGGGCCCATTTTACAGAAATCACTCCCGTGCTCGGGAGCATTTAGTCCAGAACAGAGAGTCACAGTGGCAAAGAAGAGGTGGCATGGGAGACACTGAAAGGCCTGGACATAGGAGAATCCATTGGCTGAGGAATGGTAGAGTTATAGACCACAGTCAAGTCTAGGAAAATAGGCAGCTTCTTACAATTTCCACCAACAGGAAACACACGGGAAGGAAGAATAAACGTTAGTTAAATTTTAAGGATTAAATTACAAATTTACTCAAGTGATTTAAACTTTTACTGCATGAGTCACAATTTTGAGTTATAAGGGATCTGAAATGTTCCCAGAGTTTTAAAATCGACCATTTTACTCTAGTTTAAAAAAGAAGAGGAGGTAAAAGAAGGAGAAGAAGATTTTTACTGGCAGTCTTGGAGTGCATAGCAAACCCTACGGCTTAAAAATGGGCTAGTATATAATTGCGTGGTTTGATTAAAATAATTTTACTGCTCACTTCCTAGTATTCAGCTAATTATCATTTCAGAATAAGAAAACTATTACTTTTAAAGTATAGGAAAGTGGGCTTAAGCAAGCATGGAAAAGGAGGCCAGTAAGAGAAAATATAAAAAGAAGCTATTAATATTAGCAGTTACAGTTGGACACTTGTTCATTTAATAAATCTTTGGCAATATTAGCAAGATTGATGAGAAGCAGTACAAATGAGAAGAACATGAGAAAAGCGATCATTTGTTATCATTACTGAGATATAAAGTATGATTCAGTGTTTCATAATGGATGTTAAATTTGATTTAACATATGGTCGGCTCATTTGTTGAAATCTTCCCTTAAAGACATAAACCCATCCTAAAGTCAAAGCTATTGTCTTAATAACCATTTGGAATTATCTTTCTCTAAGAGACTGAATAAACTTTGTGAGCACAAGCTTGAGGAGAGGATGTGGCTATTAACTCCTTCCTTAATAAGCAGATGTGCCAGTGGATTCAGTTCCTCAGATGTGGCGTAGGTTGAAAGGGTTAAGAATGAGTGCATTAACATCAGTGCAGACATCCTAGTGAGGCAGGGTTTCCCACCAGCAGCTGAGAAGCTATTATGGTTGTCACTGCTCCACCTGAGAAACCTTCATCCTGAGCATCACATAAGAGTGTCAGTGCCCTCTTGAATTTAGCGGATTAAGTAGATTAAGAGCTATTAAAATAGTTTATAATTGCTGCATTTCAAGGGTAATCTATGGGAAATGAGAGACACTGAGATGCACTTGGTACACACATCTGTTCCTAACAGTCTCTCAATTTGTCTGAGTGCTCAGTTTTTATCAAGAGAAACACATTAAGATTAAGAAAAAACAATCGATGAACATCCCTAGAGACACTAGACGAGTTTGAATGAGCTGTCACTTGCCGCCCCGTGAAGGCCAATTTCTTGAGCTCCTAGGTATCAGCTCGGAAAGCAGACTCATTAACAAGAAGATGTCTGTTTTCTTCAAAACAAAATATGGATTGTCTTCTTTGGCTTATGCCTGTGCCTTTCCTCAATCTTGGGTTCCTATTGCAATGCTTAGTCTACACTCAGGTGGAAAAGAGACTGCCAAGGTAACTCTGTTATCTACCTTGTTAGAAGTAATCTGGACATGGAGAGTATGGTTTTAACTTGCTAAGTTCTTAATATGCATCTTTGTGGTTCAAAATGTCATCTGATTCCATGTAGGCACCAGAAGCACATATACAAAATGCTTCTTCGCCAAATAAGCTTTATTTGTCCATTCTCAGGCTTAAGACTTTAGTGAATGTTATTTTTATATGAGATTGATTGACAACAGTAGTGTCCATATTTAAGCTGCTCTGACTCCCTGGCCTTCAGTTCATTTGTAAAATGAGGAGTGTGACCATTCGTACCTAGGTAAAAGCAGAATTCACTGCCGGACTGGCTGTGCATCTAGTCCCTAAGACCTCACTACAGCGAGCCAGTGAATTAGCTGAGAAATGAAACTTGTGAGGGGCCTTACAATTTGGTATTTTACTGGATTCCTAGATGAATCTTGAGATTCATTGGAAAAGCAGCAGTGCAGCAATCGACACAATTGCAAGTGGAGTTAACCCTTAGCTTAAAGAAAAACAAAGCACACAAAATCAACTCAGTAGCCCAACAGCCCATTCTGTGGGGGATATAAACCCTTCCTCTAGGAAGCTGGCCTGGAAAAGCCATTGAGGATACTGTAGCTAGGATACACAGATCTGTAAGTTCTGGAAAGATCATTTAAAACAACACATGCAAGATGCTTTAAAATCAGAAGTGCTGTAGCCCCCAGGAAGGACTGAGACTCTGTCCCATTTAAGACTCCACCCTTCCCAGCGCTTAGCAAAGAGCAAATACTAAGAAAACTGTATCTTCAAGTCACCAAATTTAATCCAACTACCAATGGCAAACGTCATTCATTTAGAACATAGTTATTTATTAGTCTTCTATTCATAAAGCCCTCTGGTGATCTCTCATCCGTCCATTTGCACCTTCCCTCTCTGCCCACTCTTTGCAGTGATTACTTGACGAGCTGCTTTGCCTTCTACCTTCAATGTAAGCTGACCAGTGAAGGGTCTGATGGGACTTAGACTCTGGGACTTTGGACCCCTACAGAGTCAGATAAGGCATTCAGTGTTCAATGAGTATTCATGAAAAAGAAGAAGTTATCCTTTCCAGGTTTATATATGGCCGTGATATCTGCCTCAGAGGGCAGAGAGCTCAACCCATTCGATGTTTTTAAAAATATATACACCCCAACTCAGACTAGGATGACAGGCACACAGCTGCTCCAACTTTATTAATTAGTACCCAGACCATCTGAGAACTGATTTCTCCTTTGATCTCAGCCCGCACATTTCTGTTTCTGATATCTAAACAGCAAATCATGTTAACTTATAATTAAGCGATAATCTTCATGACAGAAGAGATGACAGGATTATAAATGGCTTCTGCGAGTGACAAAAATATCTTCCTCCTCCTTCCTGCCCCGCTCTGAAAACTTTCCCCAACTTCATAAATCTATTAGTTTTTAATAAACTCTTGGTGATACAAGCCTTGATCTGATTCAACAAGATCATATACCACTAACATACTCCTCAGAAGCTATGCGTGTCTGGTTTCCATGTTTAAATAAGGGCATCTTGTTGTCGATGTTAGGGAGGGCCACAAACTCAGCCAAACATTTGACTTTATGGTCCAGATTGTTAAATGCAGTGTAAGTAAAAGTTCAAACTCACTTAAGAATCACTAGTGAAACAAAACTGAGTGTTTAATGAGGAGTATGAATATAAAGCTGACCTAAGAGATGGCTCTGAGAGTGGGGAACCTTAGGGTGCAAGCTTGACAGAAACCCTTAGTTTGAAATCCCAGTACCTATATAAAAGGTGTGTATGCCTATAACCCCAGTGTTAAGATGGGGAGGAAACAGGTAGATCCTGGAAGTTTCACTGCCAGGCAGCCTTACTAAAACAGTGATTTTCAGTTTTGTGAGAGATCCTGCCTCAAGGGAATGCATTGGAGAGTTATTTGTTGGAGAGTTATTGGTGGCTATTTACCACCATCCTCTGGCCTCTCCATGCATGAGTATAGATATGCACACACCCGCATGCTCACATGCATGGAGCACACACACACATACACACCTCTTCCACCAATCTAGCCCTAAAGATAATAAATAGATATTTGAAGATAAGGTTGTACTTCACTAAATGAAAAGACACTATTGAATGGTCACTATGGACTAGATATTGGACCAGATACTCAAGAAACTACAGCAAACAGAACACAAATTTTACTTTTAAAATAAAGATGAGTATCAGGAAGGTCAAAAAAAGGGGAGGGGAGTTATTCTAGAGCTAAGTGGCTACTGGAGGAATTGATAGATGACCAAGTGGGAAAGGTGCCACACTGATGAGCAATGGCCATGACCAGGGCTGGCAACGGAGTGTACACAGTCCATTCCATGCACATTCCATGAACACCACACAAAAGAATGTGTATATACATCAAAGTCATCTTTCAGCCCAGACTGGGAGCTCCTTTGGAGAAAGCACCTTGGTTATCCTGACTTTGAATAAATTCAACAATTAAAATCTTCAAGAATTTATACCAGGAACCTTTGGTTCCTACTCATCTCAAAGGCTTTTGTGAAACAAAACTGAAGATGTTTTCAGACTCCATGATGCTCTTAAATACACACTCTTCAGCTCTCAGTGAGCCTGAACACATTTTTTAAATGAGTACTACACAGTACCTAAAGTTGCCATAGCTATTGTAAGTAGTAAAACTACTTTTTGGTTGTTTAGTAGCTTTTTTTACAACTCCAATTTCTCAGTTTTCTTTTGTTTTCAAATTAAAGTCAAGGAAACACAAGACCCTCACAAATTAAAATCCAGCTCATTCTTGCATTTGTGGGAATTCATAATTTGTTATGTCTTTTGCAAAATGTATTGGACTTTTAATGCTTATATAGTTCATCTCCCTCATGATGCTTAGTTTTCAATCCAAAGATAGACTGTCCCTCCCCTATTCACAGTTTCCATGTTTAGTTTTAAAATTTTTTAGCTTTGTATAATTCTTTATTTCTCTCTGGACTTTATCTCTCCAAATTGCTTCACCTAAAGTAAAGATTCACTTGCTATAAGTTTGGTCCCTGATGTCGCTGTACTGAGAGGTGGTGGCACATTTAAGAAGTGGGACTTGATTGCAGATATGTTTGCTGAGAAGAGCAGGGTCCTCAAGAGCAGATCAACAGTTTGGTTTTCAAGGGACTAGCTCAGTTGTCTTGAGACTGGATGACGCCTGTTAGTAGTGACTTAGGTCTCACCAGCTTGACTACTTCCTGAGAGGCAAGCCTTACACATCCCTGACCACTTCCTTCCAGGTGTGCTGACTTCCTCTCTTTACATCTTTACTCTAGTGACAGACGTAGGCCCTCAGCAGAACTTGAGCAGATGGCCTGTGATTTCTTGAAATTCTGCAACTGTGATACAAAACAGACTTTGCTAGCAGCCTCTGTCATCTTGTTATAGCCATAGGAAAATGGAACGAAACACACTCTCGAAAAATAATTGCCTCTCTCCAAATCACCTAAAGGGAACCATTAAGATCTAACAAGTTTAGCAGGGCAGTGGTCACGCACAGCTTTAACCCCAGCAGTTGTGAGGCAGAGGCAGGTGAATCTCTGTGAGTCTGAGGACAGCTTGGTTTACAGAGCTAGATCCAGGGCAGTCAAGGCTACGCAAAGAAACCATGGCTTGGAAAAAAAATCTATCGTGCTGTTCAACATGCAGTTGCACAGCCTGTTCACATATTTCTTATATATACAAAATATACCTATATTCACAAAACTATAATCTCACATTTATGTGACAAAATCATTACTTTGACATGTTATGTTACCAACTTGTTAAGAAAGTTGTCATGTTTTGTGTCTTTGGCAAAATAAGATTTTTTTTCCAGTAAGACAGCTTTATTTTCTCTGCCACATTCACATGGGGGGACGTCAGGTTTATGTCTTCTCTACAACAACCCTTTCCTTTTTCCTTCCTGCTCTAGGTACAGTCCTTACTGAATCCCTACCACCTCCATCTGGGATGAACCTAGGTACAGTCCTCCCTGCATCCCCACCTCCTCCATCTGGGATGGACCTAGGTACAGTCCTCCCTGCATCCTCACCTCCTCCATCTGGGATGGACCTAGGTACAGTCCTCCCTGCATCCCCACCTCCTTCATCTGGGATGGACCTAGGAACAGTCCTCCCTGCATCCCCACCTCCTCCATCTGGGATGGACCCAGGTACAGTCCTTCCTGCATCCCAGCCACCTCCATCTATGATGAAACTATCTTCATCTCCTTCTACAGCTGATATTCCTGCCTAGGGCATCTCCCTAAAACATCCCTCCAGCATCCTCCCAGGGGCCCACTTGGTCCTCCCAAAGTATGCACCATAGCCTCCGACACACATGCAACTTATACTTATGAATGGCTCTGTGTTGAATTATAAATAAAACCCATTTTACTTATATTTATGCACCTTTGCATTGCCTTGAGAGGCAGTATTCAGCTATCTATTCCTGTAATGGACCAGGTCACCTTTGCTATCTGACCAAGTGTCTGCCAACTTGAAACCTTTGCCTGTCCTGGCCCCTGGATTAGGAATGCTCCTTTCTTACATCCTTCTGCAGTCAGGCCTTCTCTTCCCTTGATTCCAAATACAAATAACCCTTCTCTGAGAGGGCTTTCCTTGCCATCTGCCATTTCTGATCCAGATTCTGCAATTCTGTCTTTATTCTTTGCTTACTATCTTGCTGATACTTACAATTGATAATTATGGAATTTTGTGCATATGTTTGTGCATGCACATGAACTCTCTTCTTTTAATATCCTATAAATCATAAGAAGGTAGAGAGGAGGCCGGTCCTTCTCAAAGGTCCATCTTCTGTCTAAACTCCAAGCCCAGTCCAGACTACATGGTCAGTAATCATCCACAAGTGAAAAGAAAAACATTAGTAAAACAAAAAACAAGACCACAAAGCCTTTTATTTTAAGAAAAATTAAACTATTTTGGAGGCAATAAAATAAGGAAAAATTAATGGTTTGAATAAATATTACGATTTTGAGTTCTTGACATATAGTAATAGAATGGAGACCGGTGATTGTCTCTGAGCATATTGGGAACCTAATGTCCAAGCTGTATTACATGCATTAGTTAATGAATGGGTGAGAATGTGCTGTGTAACTACCGAGTACTAATGGATACATGAAAACTTCCATGAGGATGCGGGCTGACTAGAAATCTCTGAGCATTCCTCTCCTACCCCTTCTTTCTGCTAGCTTACTTCCACACTGGCTTGTATGGATCTGTATTCAAAAAGCTAAGGTAAATGAAGTGAAACTCTGGAGAATGATCAACAGTAATAGAGTAGACCAAAGGTTTTTTTTTTAAACCAAAATTCTTATTGCTTCAGAATCGCCATCAAACACATTTTATTACATCTGAGCAATTTTTAAAAGATCATCACACTTTAATCTGCTCCCGAGTTAGATTGCTGGAGATAAATGAGATTCTGAAAGCGTAACTGAGGGAATTAATATGTAACCATCACCCAGAACAGACTTTAAGAAGAGAATTGATTTTTTTTTTAACCTAGTGGAATATAAAAGACATACGAACACTATGACATAGGAATGTAATGTGCACGGACAGCGTAGATGCAAAGGGGAACTCCATGGGCTTTGCTGTGATCTTCGTCATCCTTTTAGGTATTTAAAATACTGTCAATCACCGAAGGATGAGGACACAGGGGCTGGCATTGACTGTGCACAGCACATCCAAGCCTAAAATCCCTAAGTCACCCTACGATCCAATGTGTGTAGCCTAAAGATCTCAATGTTTTCTGCCACCCTGCTCTGTTCTGCCACCTCCCACCCTTTCACTGGGAGAGGAATTAAGGCCATGCATTAACTGTAACTCTTTCAGCTATAGCCCTGCCAGGGCTGGTTTTTCCCCCGATGGATGAAGTAGAAGAGAAGAGGAGGGGGAGCAGAGGGGAGGAGGGAGGGGAGAGGAAAGGAGAGGAAAGGGGAGGAAAGGGAAATAGGAGAGGAGAGGAGAAGAGAGGGGAGGGGAA